>JAUCNO010000353.1:8311344-8338117 GCA_032353835.1 Enteromius viviparus
CCTTCGACGGATGTCGATGACGTAGCATCCTCGAAATTCTGGCTTCCGAGGATCCTTCCTTGACATTGAGAAACGCCTACTGTGTTCTTCAAAACTAGGCTGAAACGACTGAAACAGTGAATGAAAAAATTAGAGCAATTAAAAGTTAATTTGTTCTTTTTATTTTGCTACAAGTTAGTGTAATTCAACAGTGAAAACCTGGTAGCATAATCTGATTAGGCCTAGGTAGAATTATTTTTTACAAAACCAGCCTCTCTTGAATGTTGAAGTTAAAATTACTCAACTGTCAGATACGTCTTATTTAACCTATACCTTGTCTTGTTGTTTATAATGGGAATAATAATGGCTTTACACCATTACCTTGGTGTAAGGCTGCTTTGCAGTGATATGTATCATGAAAAGCGCTATACAAATCAATTTTAATTGAATTGAATAATGGGAACATATTCACGTCAGCGTCTAACCCAATCAATGAGCTTGCACTTAATAAACTGCTGATCTCTTAAACCAGCAGCCAGTGACATATTGCAATTGCAACCCTTGGTAAAAAAGTTTTCTCTCCGACAACCGTAATCACTTCATTAGAGCTACAAACATTTTCCTTGTCTGTAAAGACATGCATGTAGCTAGAACATCACTTTGATTAAAATAGAATGTACAAACCTTCATTTTAAGAGAGATTCTGTTTTTTAATTGTTTTATTTAGAAAACACAACCAAAGCCTACCTGGAAAATGTAAATCTGCAGTGATGTCCTTCTTCTGTGAAGTAATTTATGACTTTTTCCAGTCTCAGAAGGAGATGAAGGAGAGGGCACATTTAGCCAATAGGGTAAAGGATGGGGACAAAATCCAAATCACCAGACCAAATGGGTTCAACCACTGGGATGCACAACGTCTTGGAACATTTAAAGAAGCAAGAAATCAAACAAAGCCACATCTGACTGCGAGAAGGCTTTTATGGGGCCCTCAGGAGGAGTTTGAATCCATACAACAGTGTGGTCTGGAAGAGTGACCATCCAAGAGAGGGATTCTGTCATTGGTGGATAGAGAATGGAGGACGTGAAAGAAAGGGAAAAGCCATAAATCATCCTTACAGGGATAGCCTTTGTGGTGCAAACCTGATGGGAGACTGTAATTTATCAAACATTTTATAGCAGAATGATGGACCTGTGGTGGGTTGAAAGGTTTGAATGACTGATTTTACTTTATGCATTATGGGTGTGGTTTTAATCTGTAAACATGAGGACAATTGACTGAAATGAATGGAAGTCACTGAAGACCTACAAAATCTTGGGAGGAGATCTGTTAAGGATGGCGGAGTAGTCATAAATAAAGTTTTTAGTCTCTGTATGTCGGCATAGGGACAGTAATAAATGTCAATATCATGTATCACATAAAGTCATCATTGTTATTGTCCTTGTATTTCAGCTAACTGAACAAAATGAGAGATAAATTACTATATACTGTACGTGTATGTGTAAAAAAAAAAAAAAAAAAATTATTATTGGTCAGAGTCGGATTGATTTAGCAAAGCTCCAAACATCTTACTTGTAAAGCCTATACTTGTACTTGAAAATAAATACATGTACTGTGAGAAAAAAAAGTGGAGTAACGTATAATGTCCTGGAAGAAAATTAACAGTATCTTTTCCCAATATGGACAATTCCTTAAAACACAACACAAGGCAATAATTTAATTGAAAATATGGGCAAAACACTGATTAAGAAATACTAACCATTACCATATTACCTGTCCCAATAATATGTTATTAGCCCTCAGTTTTATGTGATTGTCTTTAGTTTTATAATAGCAACAGTTTTAAAAAACAAGCACAAAGAAATACTGAAAGAGTGAAATACGAAAATGTAAAAAAAGAAAGTATTAAGGAAAAAAAAAAAAGATTTTAAAGTTCAAGTCCTGCTCAGACAGAGAGGGGCGGTCAACCACTTGCAGAGATGGTAGATTTTTCCATTCTAATTTGTCTGTGAGAATGACAGCTAATAACTTTTGAACTGAAGCTGTGTGCATTCACTTACACACACACAGGGCCAGTTTGTTAAAATGCTCGTCACTAATGGAACTGGCTCATGCGTGGCCATAACCTGCTCCAGCTCTTGTGTTTTTCCTCTCTGCAATTATCATCCTCAACTCAAAATCCACTCTCCCTCTCTCTCTTCTTCTGCTTCTTCACGGGCCAGTGCCGCAGCAGCCGCAACAGTCCATGTCTGGTTACCATATGGAACAGTGACCTGGGGTAATATTATAGTTCAGCCAAATACAGAACGCTTCTCAAACAGTGTGTTAAATATCCCCTCGTATTCTTTTAGCCAAGCACTGCGGCTAATATAGCTGTAAATCTTGCTAAATGACAGATTTTATTCCTGAATATCCATGTTGGAACATCAGTGTTTTATTTTATCTCTAAATGATGAGAAAGTACTTGGGTCAGAGGCATTTTGTGCTTCCATACAGACATGACCTTTCGCTACTCCCCTTAAATTTGGCATGCGATCATGGTTTAAAAGTCCTAAGTATGCGAAACAGATGCCTAATTACCTTGCCCCAAAAAGATTCTGGGTTACAAGAAGGTACAAGTTTTATTCAGGCATAGAGCTTTGTCATAACAATCCACTGCTAATTACCTAAGCACAAGGTAAAAAAAAAAAAAAGGTAATTTACAGCTTTCAAAATTTATCTAATTTAATCAATAATGTAAATACAAATGACCTGCTCAGATGGCAACATTTCTAAGGGAATAATATTATTTTGCAGAAGCGGTCCTATAACAAAAAATTACCTAAGTACCTTATTACGACCTATATTTATGTTTTAAAGGTAAGCGCCCTCTAGCAGGCATAAAATTAATGACAGTGTTGTGCTGCATCTGTCGTCATGAAATGATGTATGACTGTCATTACCAATCAAAATGCATGTTTTTTCAATTCAATATGTGGAATTTTTACACTGATCTCATTAAAACAATTTTTACTAGGTGTAATTCATACAAATGACCACACCTGATGCCACCCCTAAACCTATGAATAATAGGGTTTTTTGAGCAATTGGGATTCCTTTCAGTCGGTCACTCCGAGTCACGTTGGATATGACAGATGAATTGGGATTTCTCTTCGAGAGACCAATCCATTTTGAGTGTAGTTAAACATGCCAATGAACATTGTCATGGGCTGATTGCATCCAGCTTCAGCTCATCATCAAAGTCAACTTTATTGTCAATTCTGCCACATGTACAGGATCATACAAAGAATTGAAATTACGTTACTCTCAAACCCTTGCTGGATAGCAGATAAACATTTAAATACAAAGATAGTGTTAAAAATGCAAGTACAAAAATTAAAAAGTAAAAATTTAGATAAATAGCCTACAATTTACTATACAATATACTATATTGAAGTAAGGGCACATGGTATTAAGTGCAAATCAGAAAACGTAGTGCAAATCTAGACAACAGTGCAAATGGGGATTGTATATGTATGATAAAGTATGAGTGTAAAGGAGCAGCTTCTTATATTCAGCGCATATTCAGCTTTTCTATTCAGAGCCCTCTGCTCTGACAGGTTGTATATATAGTATCACCGCTATTGTACAAACGACCTAATCGGGCTTATTGGTTGGAGGAAAGGTTGATGCAACATACAGTAAAGTATAATATGAACAGCATTCTTTTATTTATTGTATCTAAATCCATTTATTTAATATGTTGCTTTTCCTAAGAGTAATTTTAGATTGTAGTGAAAATCAATCTTTGACATCGAACATATGAGTATCTTATGTTTTTTAATATGCTTAAAAGACCATGAGAACATTGTAACATAAACAACACATTTAGTTGATAATTAGTGTTAAATAATCAACATTACTTGATAACATATTAGTTTGATAACATAGTCAAGCCAAGGGCATGATATGAGTTATATCTGATGTTGCAGAAAAAAACAAAATTCCCTGTGTTTATATAATTCCTTCTCTTCTTCAGAATCAGTTTCCTGTTCAATCTTGTCTGACTGAACTAATCCAATATTGCTACTTGCCATTGTATAGCATTTCCTACTTCAATTATATGAGTGAAAGTGGAGCACAAGTCAGAACTGGTGTGATTGAGTCAAGAAGGGGTGTCACATTCAACACATTTAATTTAAGGTATGAAAAATGTATTTTTACCGGGGAAAAAGATTAGATTTAGGACAATTAGCGCTCCAGGGGGAATAAAATAGATACAACTGAGCATACTTGGAATTCATCTGTTAACAGCCATTTCATGAGTTCACACTTTCCTCATTAGTAGTATTTTTTGCATGCTGTCAGGGAAGCGAGCCCGGGAGAACGGCGAACCATGAACCCTAGTGTGGGCAAGGGTTCGAAGTTCGGCTCGGTCCCAGACTGCTCCCCCTGGAGGCGTGAATTGAAATTTAGGCGGAGAAGGGGAGGAGGAGGGATGCCTAAAGCGAGATGTGGAAGGGTTGTAAGTTAGGGTTTTTTTAGTGAATAGGAGAAGAATCTATTGGGCGAGAGTGATTGGAAATAGTTAGGTAATGGGCTACCAGCTGTGTTTGATTAATTCGTATCGCGTTCCTCTCGAAATGCGTTTTTTGCAAAACGTTCACTTGCTTTCATTATAAGTGCCTGAGTAAAAAAAAACTTGTGCAGTTTACCGTGTATTCCACAAATGAACCGCAGACCGAACCTAGAACATTGCTTTAACTGTCTGGGTCAATTTTGGACCCAGAATCAAAAAATCCTCAAGGGCCAGCTGCTCAACGAGAGTATGGCAGAGGGCAAGTCTGTGTTTAGAGGACTGAGCACAAATTCCTGTCAGTCAAGCTATTAGCATGGAAAGTCAGCCCAGCACAGTGACCACAAGACTTACTGCTGTTGACACACCATCTCTCCTGTGACCGGACTCCAGACCTCCAGTAGACGAGCAAAAAAACACAAAGCCAAATCTCAAGTCCTGAAGCACCGATTATGTGTAGATTCAGAGGATGTTCATTAAAAACACCAAATATACGCTTCTAGAAGGAACCAGTTCCCTCAGGAAATACTGCACTATAACAAACTGGATATTTATGGAAACATTAGTAATTAGGACAACTGGTAGAATTTACATATTACGTCTTTAACCGCATCTCTGTGAACAAAACTGTAAACAAACATGTTTAAGTCAGATCATTCACTAGCTTGATTTGCTCATTAATCTGCATGTATCTGATGGAAAATGAAATAGAAGAGGACACCGAAATTTGCAATTGCAAAAGCAAATGACTCGGAAAGGACAGTAGGCTAAGGATTATTAATGAAACTATTTCCTCTGACATCTTCAGCATCATAAAATGGCCACCCGTGGTATTGTGGCAAAAACAAGGGATAATCACGGCAAGCTAACCATGATGAAACGGCTTGTTAACAGTGGCAAAGGCAGCAGCTGCACCTGTCGCCAGTCAATGGCAAATTACAGCATCCAAGTATGCAACCTGAAGACTTCAGTACTAGGTGAGAGAGAGAGAGAGAGAGAGAGAGAGAGAGAGAGAGAGAGAGAGAGAGAGAGCAACATACATTTTGTGATGCTAGGAGAATCCTTTTTTTGCACAGTAAAAACAAAAATAACATAATTTAACTTGACCATTCTTCTCCCATGACTTATACTTTGAAATTACGTACATGAATGTGCTTTCCCCCGTCAAATATGTTAAAGCTTGTGAATGTGTTTGCATCGTGATACTCTCCAAAATGGTGGAAGATGTAAGTCAGGAGAGAAGAATGGTAGTGTTAAATGATGTTACTTCTGTTTTATTTGCGCGAAAAAAACAAAATTCTCATTGTGCGGCAAAACTGAAGTTGATCCACTAATGTCAAATGGACTGAGGCGTTTTTAGAAATATCTTAATTTGTGTTCTAAAGATGAACAAAGGTCTTATGGGTTTGAAACGACATGAGGGCGAGTAATTAATGACAGAATTTTCATTTTTGGGTGAACTTACCCTTTAATGGCACGCACAAAATGAGCAAAGTGCATGCACGTCCGACTGAAAGAACAAGATATTAATTTATAAAACTATTTTTTCAACTGCAGCCTGCACATCAATTTTCCTTCTTTAATCACTAACCCTTTCTTTCTCTTCAGATTCTAACAGTCTTTCATCCGCCTGTTTTCTAATCTGTGGTCACTGAATACTTAGCTGAAACCTTCTAAGGTTATGGAGTTCAATTTGAATCTGCTCTTAGCTTTTTTAACGTTAATAAAACCAATTCCTGGAATAAAAAACAGACAAAGATAAAACAGTCTGATGTTCATAGGTTAACATTTACAGCACAAATGAGTCCTTTGGTGAAGGAGGTTTCGAGTAATTATCACATTTTTATTCCAAATTAAGACAATTTGACACAATTTGTAATAAATGATTAGCTTTTATATGGCCATTTAATACCAAAGGCTTTGTGGAAAGCACAAACAATCTGAATCATTCAGGTAATTGTTGTAAATATTGTATTTTGAGTTAATTGAGTGATTTACATATGTATGTATATGATAGATAATAAAACAAACAGAATGAACAATAACTGGCATTTACTGCTCCATAGAATGTTTTTATTTCTCCTTAAAACACTCAGCACATGTGATTGGTGGGCGGCCATTTGTGGTATGAAACCACTCACTTGTTCTCTCTCTCTATATATATATAATATTAAAATACAATATGCTTCATTATTATTGTTTTATGCAAATAAAATGGATAAAACAGCGAAGAGAATTAAAAATGTATATGTTTACTTAATACTACATCATTTAGCTACTTGGTGTTAAAAGTGATTACCCAAAACCCCAAGCTTCCAAAAATGTTTCCCCTTCCTGCTTGTCACTAAGAAAAAGGATGCTATTTTCACACTCTCAGCATTATATTTATGCTCCTTCCAAACCAGGAACTAGCCTAATCCTACCTGCCACCAGCATCATCACCCAAATCAAGCTACTGCCAAGATGTCTGGCATTAAAAGACTTCTAAAACAGGAAACATGGTTCAAATGGATGCAGTTCAAAATAAGGCTATTATTCATAGCACTGCTATTACAGATTCTTTGTTCAAAGATATTGTGCAATCTAATGTTTATCATAAAATAAAGTCCTAAATTACCTTGTGTAATGTCTAGGTGCAGCAAGTACAGTAGGAACATCAAAGTGCTGACGATTGGGGTCACGTACAGTGTTCCTGTGCAAAAGCCAAGGGCTGAATTTCTCATTGCATCTAGAGCACACAGGCATGAGGGCAAAAGCAGCCCTGTGTATTTGTTCCCCTTCACTGGGCTCAGGGATCCATCCAGCTCCACTCACGCGCATAAGTCCACCTCGATTTTTAAGACCCCAAGACAAGTGGCTTGGGCTTTTGGACATTTGTGACTGCAAACCAGTCCCATGTTTAAAGTGGGAATTTGTTTTTGAGATGTTCACACCTTTGTGTCTCATGAAACTGAACCAAGTTCCCTGGTTTTGTAAGGTAATACGGTGGAGTAGCTGAGAGGGTTCATTGATTGACTAGGCCAAACACACAACACAAAACCACAGAAATTCTTCCTGCTAACATCGAACATTTTGTTAGACCTGTTTGTCTATAAATGCACATTCTCCACCCTGACTACAGCTATGATCCAGAAATCAGATCAATGGCAAATTGGAACATCTAAGTGCCAGGTGTACCCATGAACTCATATTGGTTTCGTATGGTTTTGACTGTACTACAAAAATTATGCAATTTTCAGGAAAAAAAATTATATTAATGAACTAATTATTCAAGATGTCATGTGGTGTTACCATTAATTTAAAATGAATACTGTAACACATTTACTTACACCTTGAATAAATTTATTGTAAACATCTTAATCATTAATATCAATAAATAAATAAAATATACCTTATAAGGTAAAAAAATGTATACATATGAGGAATTATTAATTAATAAACAGTATTCAATTTTGGGGGAGTTGCACCATTTGACTTTTTACAACTTTCACTTTACCTTATAAATAGTTAATATATATTCTTATATTTTGAAAGGATTTTGACCTTTGTATGACCTATGAATAACATGAAATATTCATTAATTATTACATTACATTTTGGCAGAGTTGCACCAATAGACACTTTACAACTTTTGCTTTGCCTTATAAAAAGTTCACATGTATTTTGTGCAGAGATTTTTTTTCTCTGCACATCGGCAAAAACCTGGCACAACCAAGTGAATCAACCACTGAATATGTAATGTAGCCGCTTAAGCATGAACATGACACACTTGTGAACTTTTGTGGTAGTGCTTCAGGGGGCTGTGCCAAGACTAGTGTTGAATTACTGCTATCTTTTTCAGGAGACTGGAAACTAAACTCTGGAACAGCCCATATTGGTTGTGAACCGTAAAAGCCATATTGTTTTGAGTGCACTGAACCATTATTAGTGGTTTGCCATTGTCAGGGGCCCTCGCTACAAAGCGGCGTGGTTGAGGGATGAAAAATGACACAATGCATTAAAAATTTCCCCTATCCATCACCTCCAGAGGAAGCTGTGCTCGAGGCTCTGTTATAACCAAGAACGAAGCATCAAGCAAGTTGCATCACTGCGATATCAAGGTATTTTCAGACTATCAAAGGTTCTCAACTGAAGATGAACGACACTGTACACAAACAAAGAGAGTAAGGAGAGCTATTAGTATACTGCTCCGAAGAAGGTTTAAACAATATATCTTTGTAATTGGTGGAAATGTGGAAAGAGACAGAGCGAGAAGGATGGCTGTGGAAAGGAAGGCCATTATCAAGTTAATTATTTCTTGGCCTGAGGTCCTCCATTCTCCCCAGGATGTCTCCTCTGGAGAGCCAGGGAGGGGAGGCGGGGGTAATTACTGCCATTTTGGATAATTGTGGTGATGTGGGTTTTGGTACAGCATCAGGCCGGGATAAAAGGCAGAACATAGTGAGGGATGAACATGGGCCAGCTCAGCCTGTGTTCGGCCCTCTAGAGTTTCTTTAAGTGGAACGCCATCTAGTTCCCTTTCCCAAAAGCCCTTTCTTTGCAGTGCTTTCCTAAAGCAGTCCCATGGCCTGAAAAACTGCCCTTCAGATGAAAATCTCTTCCTCTTAAGTGGTAATTTAAATAAACGTGATAAAATTAAATTCAGTCAGTGGATAACTCTATGATTAATACAGTACGTTCACACATTAATTCCTTCCAGCGAAGGCGATTTCCAGAGCACTTTTAGGGCTGAAGGTGCCAAGACTTGTGAACACAACTGAATTATCTTCCCAGCTGCCACAAAGAGATGCATTGCAGAGACCCTGAGTAACCCAGAACTTGTAAGTTCCTGCTTCTTGTTGACAGCTAACGTGCCGTTGATCCATGGCTCTGCTGGCGACATGTTATTACTTAGACTACCACTCCCTGTCTAAGCAGAAATCCCATTTCAAGCACAAGCCTCACCCTAAACGCTCATACCGCTTCCATTTATTTGTCATTACGCCTGGTGCCATGGCTGAGGCCATTAAACATCCTGAACGAGAAGAGAAAAATGTTTTGCGAGCAACGATATACATACAGCGGATCCTCATGCATGAAATCAGCGAGATGTCTGATGGAGCCTTGTTTCTCCGGTGGGACTTAATGATGCTGCGGCTTCTGATGGGGAAATGGCAACTATGGAGCATGTTCTGGTCATTTTGTGAGACAAGAGATCTCATTGCTTTGGTTGGGGTAAAATACTCCTCTCGCTCAAGGCCCAAATACCCACCCATCTGCTTCAGCCCATAATGCTCAGAGTAATGGGAGCCATTCATCAACCTGACTGCTCTTGGACACGGAGCAGAGCAAAGGGTGGACGGCTGACTGACATGGTCATATTAAAGTCTGCTCTGAGACTTACATTATTTGGAGTCTTGTGACAACAATGTCCTGCCTCTGTCCAACATAACTCCATTTAATCAGCTGCATGATCGCTCCACGTCTAGACACTTGTTGTACAAGGATATACTGTTTATATCCTCATGGCAATCCTCGGATGTAAAGCACTGTAAAGGCACAGACATATGAACAATCTGAAAAGACAGTGACACACAAAGGAACGGGTCAGTGTCTCCCACAGCGCCACAGCAAAAGGGTTCGCATTTACAGTACCTGAATTGTGAATGCGTTTAAATTGAATGTGATGGCATAAAGAAACAGTGTACAGCAAAGTACTGGCAAGAAAACATCTTTGTACTGAATAATTCTCACAAGCTGCAAGCAAAAAAAAACAAAACAAGGTGAACAGGTCAAAAAGTCCTTTAAATAAATCATTCAAAATGACAATGACAACTTGTTCCAGTAACTTGAATCCTTCAAGGAATTCATTTACTGAATCACTGTTTCACAAGTAATAAATATATTATAATATAATATAATAATACATCTCTACACTTTTTTTGCAAAAGGACATCAAAAACCAAGGAGAAACTAACTAAAAAGCACAGGTGGTATTAACTTAATTAAATGCAACTGCATAACAAGCTGGGACTTTTTCCCAACAAGTTGGTGTATAATAACAAAATGCTTTTTTTAATGCAGAGATTTAAAGTCAATGTTATATCATATATTTTGAAATGGCATATAATTGTAACTTTAGTTGATGTGTAGATTTTTTTTTTTTTTTACAAACATGTATAACATTTATTAATTTAAACATTTATCAGATATATAAATTATTTAGCAACATAAGATACAAGCATATTGTATATAATACTGAAGCAAATTAATGAGCTATTTACTGATTACAGTATGTGTAATCTGGATTACATAATCAGTTTCCAAAAATATATTTCTACTACATTTTAAAATACTTGTTCAGACTACAGTAACTTTTTTATTTTTATTAATTACATGATCACATATTATTCACACAATAGCAAGAAATTGTTGTTGTTGTTATTATTATTATTATTCAATTAAAATCACAAACCCGTTTTAAAACACTGATGTTGGCATATGGCTAGGCTTTATCATGTTGTTAACAACAAATACAATATATTATTTTGATTATCAAATCAATTTGGCACATAATTATGTTATTTAAATCAATTTGCTAAACAATTTAGGTTAAGTAATTACAAAGAAGTCAGATTATATAACGAAATATGGATTATGCAACTAACTATAATTTGAAATCATTATCAAATTACAATTTGTAACTAATCTACCCAGCTCTGGTAGGATATTACAGTTACAGCTAAATAAGCCACTAGCAAGTGGTTCAGTTTACTGCTGTAAATACTTTAATTATCATCATGATCGTTCATTATCATTTATCTTTTTTGTTGATCATGAAAATCTCAAAAAGAAAAAAAAATATATATATATATATAATGACAGATGAACCGGCATTAATAATGCAATGTTGCATGCAATGCGCTATTTTTGGTTAAAAAAAGACTGTTTCAGCAGCAGCCACACCGTGTGTGTGCCCATGACAGATGAGAAAGGAAATGGCTTCTCCACGCTGTGTTGGTAAGAAGTGTTCCTGGTGGCGTGCCTTCAGTCAGAGGGCAGGGAAATGAAGCGCAGCCTGCTGATGCTCTGAAGGAGAATTATGCAGCAGCATTGTGATGCGCAGTGCTGGAGTGCCTGTTCAAATGGAGAGCTTTTGAGAGCTGCAGCCCAGCTCCGATTGTGTGGCACAAAGCCGACACCACGAACACAGATGCATTAACCTGCGTGTTTACAGACAGCCAACAATGACCCTCGGCAATCACCAATCGGTTAACAAAGGAGCATAGCTTTATCCACAGACCAGGTGGCTAGCTAATATGAGATGTTAACCATAAATGAACCACCAAGCCAAATCAAGTGTGAACTGCAGAAGAAAACTAAGAATCTTTCTTCTGTCTTAATATGATATTATAAAGAAAACATCTCAGCACCCTTAATAATTAGTGTCCTTAGGGCTGCAATGCTTGCGCAACACTAGTATGAAGCCTAATTTGAAGTAAAAAAAAATAAATATCTAATCTTGTAAATGAATTTAAGGAGAAAAATAACTGTGGCATTTTTTCTTCAGTAGGTCAAAGAAAGTTAATTGCTCTTCATTGTAGCCTTTAGCTGACAAACTTGCGGGAAAAGACTGATTTGTCTCTCCAAAGGAAATAATAAGCAATAGCATTTGACCTCATAAGCACTGTAGGCTGAACTGCAAAGCAAAATGGATAAACAGGAAAGCATTAAACCCTCTTGTGTTTGAAACCATTCAAACAGTAGGGCTTACTCCTTTTTTGGTGGCGCATTTAATCAAGGTGACTGTACAATTGAGGCCATTGTACACCAAACAAGTGACCATACAAATGCTGCGGCAGGAGCAGGCGGAAAATACTCATTTGAAGAGCTGATGTCAGACACAGCGTTGCCATGACTACAGGGAATGAGCAGGGAGCCTGAATCTTTAGAGAAATTAAAGGGAAGGTTAGTCAGTTTTAACATTTAACTTCTCTTACGCTACCAGTCAGCTGCTCATTTAAGTCACAGTCTTGTTTCAAAAGTTTTGTAAAAAAAAGACAGTTTTAAAAATGTGATTCTCTTTTTTTAAGGGTCACTCATAAATTAACATTCTGAGAATGAACATTCTGAACTCAGCCTTGTGTAATTCTAAACATCCAATACATTCTGTCTTTTCAACACAAAAGATTATGTTTTTATTATGTCTACACACCAATGTTTGTGATACCATAAAAGTCATCTAAAGCCATAAATCAGCTTTATGGCCTAAAATTTAGGTCAATATTCCCTAGATCTCAGATCACTGTTGTGTTTCAAATTTCATGTTTGACAATACAGACATCTACCGTCATTGATTATGCAACATGCTCACTTTTCTGTGTCATCTGTGTCTTGTTCACCATTCTTTGACTTGAAGAAGACCTGAAGCTCCGGGCTTTCCATTTCCTGGTCTTATCCTTCCATCATTTTTATTGAGGTTATTTAGTTCTGTTTCCATGTTTTGTGGTTCCTGTGTCTTGTTTTTCTATATGGCTATTTATTAAACTTCATCTAACTTGGATCTTCTCTCAGTAATTACAGAAGACCAGAGCAATTAAAAACACAATCATATGTAAAAGTACAAAAGGACTACAAAACCAACACAGGAAACTAAGAAACAACAACTGTGGCATAAAGGATCAAACAAACAGGAAACATTTAATAGGCTATAACATATCTTCCAATGTGCTGAGGTGTATATGTGTAAACATGAATGAGATCTGAAATCTGAGAGCGTTTTTCAGTACGCTTACTAATATAAAACCTGGTCTGTTATCAAATATCATAGTATTACCCTTTGTGTTCCGGAGGAAACTCTGGATTTGGGTAACAAAGTGAGTTTTTAAGTGAGCTATTCCAACAAATTCAGGTTATGCCTCAAAAACAATACACAAGACAAAATGAGGAAATGTGCAGCGTGATGCGAGACCATGTGGTCTGTTTCCTACCTCCTGGAAAGAACACACTTTGCGAGTTAAAAAAAGAATCGGCTTGAAAATAGAAACACCTCATTATACGAAACCTTCTGCACAGTCTAGGTCAGCTGTTAAGACAGTGAGACGAAAGAGAGATGATTAGTAAGAAATCTTCACAGGAACACCCTTCAGAGCCAAAATGGCTGACTGCTGCTTGAATCCCAAACTCATTCTTTGTCTTTCTGAGGCATGTCAAGAAGCATGCATGAAAATCAACAACCTAAGTAGGTCACAAAGCCTTTCATCAACTCTCTTCCGTATTTCATCAAACATGTGTCAGTCTACGGCACACATATGCTTGACTACTGACTTTTTGATGGCTTAATTGTTCATGCGCTGTTTTGCTCGCATAGGCTGCGCTGAATAAACATAGCAAAGCTATGCAAGCAGGAAAACAGCTTTAACTCAAATACAAAAGTAATGTGGGTATCTAATTGCTTCGTTCTGTTTTGAAGTTGTTTTGAAGTGTTTCCGCCACCTTCTCAGGGTCACCTTCCAAATTAGATTAACATCTCTGTTCCATACACTCCAAACACAGAGCTCTCACGCATACTGTATATAACCACTGACTCTCCTCTTTCAGATTAATATTTGACGAAGTGAGCCGCTTGAGTCTTGATTACACCAGAAGCCAAACCTGGAGAGAACGGGGCCTTGTACATACCGGAGCAGGTCAGATTTCATGATGTTATTCTACCCAGAATCCTCTCATCTCACTGGAGAAATTTCATAAAACCACTTCCTCCTTTCCTGCTATACCGATCTCTTCCTGAGTAATGCAAAACTAAATGTCCACTATCGCATGCCGTTGCCCGAGACTCAGCTTGCGGGAACAACAGAGGTTATGTGCATGTCACATGGAGACAACAGGCCTAGTTTCTGGAAATATTCTGACAGCAGGCCTCGGAAACTGACCTCTCAGTGTTATAGTCCTGCTGCCCAGTGAGGGATCAGGGATTTAATCAGAGGGTTCTGACGACATATGGTGTCATGATATGATGCCACACAACACATTACTGTCGGATTACATCGCTGTCAGACACAGTTGATGTCAACTCAGTTCATAGATTTACATTTATTCTGTCACTTATCAGTAGTTTTGGAGTAATACCTGGAAAAAAAGCTAAAATAAGTCAGCATTTCCATTGGAATGTGACACAATAATTAAAAGGGAAAGGTCATTCAAAAATGAAAATCCTGTCATAATTTTGTCAACCTTGTGTTGTTTTAAACCTGTTTGAGTTTATATATTCCGTGGAACGCAAAAAGAGAAACTTGGAATAATGTTCCCACCGCTCCTTAACAAGCCTGCTAAAAAAAAATACTAAAATAACACTATTGAGTCTTTTTAAAGCCATACAACATGCCGTTTTAAGTGAGAAACTGAAAATAAATTTGCTGATAATCATATTTCCACAAGCACCAGTTTTTACATGCACTAGTGTACCAGTTTAATATGCATTTGGAACCACATGGGGGGGAGCAAACAATGACAGAACTTTCATTTTTGTGTGAATGCTTTAAATGACTTCAGCATACGCTGTTAATATATTTGACATATTTTTTATAATAATATAAGACACCATCACCTCTGCAGGCAATGCCTAACTTTGCAGGCCTTTATGCTGTTCTCAGTACTAGTGAGCATTGGGAAAGGACATCTCAAATACGTCTTTCCAGTTCAAAACTCAACTTCCGTTACTATGAGCTTTAGTCTCTCCCATTTGATGAGAACAGCATCTTTTAACCCAAACAAGAAGTGAATTCTTAAGTGAAAGTGCCTGACCCCACGTTGGGCGCCAGGCCACCACCCACAAAACAACACAAGTGATCTCACACCTGCTAGATCTACAAGTTTGGAAGAAAAAAAACAAAGCAGGAGCATCTGACAAGGGAAGCTCACTATGTAAGATACGCTGTAGCTGCATATCAGTACCTCACTGGATTACATAATCACTCTTTTATGCTGTATGTGAATGTGATCTAACTAGAGCACTAAGATGACATACTTTAGGAAGTAGACAGCCATAACTAAAGTAAAATATAATGCATGACTTTGGAGCTACAGTAGATGTATGTGCTATAACTCTTAACGGCTCATATTAGCAGGACAGAGACGTTTTACTTCCTTTGATTGAACCCGCTGGTCATCCAGCCAACATTTTCAAACACACACCACATATACACAAAAACAGTGACGTTGTCCTATATTCTTGCTCTCTTCTGAGAGAGTACACACAACCTACACACTACATGAGTACTGAAATAGCACGGCCATCCGTATGAGCCTCCGCATTTTGAGTCCAAACAAGCCCAGGTTTTGTGCAACTCTGCAGCCCAGGGGGAAGAGATGAGCAGATGTATAATTCACAGTTTGCAGTTGGATTAAATAGACGAGATATAAGATGCACTCAAGACAAACCGAAACAACTGCCTTCTGCAACAATTAGGTACTGCACATTCAGTTATTTATATACTATTTATAACAGGTAAGTATTGAACACGTTTCTCAGTAAATATATTTCTAAAGGTGCTTTTTTTTTTCTTTTTTTTTTTTCTAAAGGTGCTTTTGACGTGAAGTTTTCAGCAGATTACAGCAGATACTGTAAGTTGTTGATAACAACCAAAGTAATCCATCCATACAAAGAAAAAAAAAATGTTAATAATACATTAATTGTCATTTATTAATCTTCTAATATTTTATGCTTTTCATTATGTGTGAAAGAAAACCTTTAGATTTTGATATTTTCGACATGCAAGCTTATCCCAGCTGTTGACGTTGGTTTGCTTTTTGCACAGAGTTCCCTAGTTTTGACAGTTTGAGTGTTAGAGAGTTAGGCTGGGTTAGACAGGTGAAGCCTGCTGTGCAAAACAGACCAGTGGAGTCAGAGAACATTTGGAAATGAAGCAAGGAACTCTGGGACATGCCAACCACTCTCCTCGTTTAACCTCACATCAGCATGCATCGCAAACCGCAAAAGGCTTTCCCTGAGCAGCACTGGATAAGGGGGTAAGAGGGGCGTGAATACACCCGAAACATCCAGCTGTCTGTAAATGTGTGTTGCTAGAAAAAAAATTAATGCAGCGAGAGGCAAAGAAATTCGTTTTTTTTTTTAAAGAGTGAGAGACAGAGAGAGAGGGTGCAGAAAGTGTCTGGCCTTTAGATGAAGATTTGCAGTGACAGTATGGGAACAGGATCTTGTGTCTCTTCCATCATTCTGTACTCAAAATTTATTTTTCACTCTCTACCTTTTTTCCCCTTCTCTCTCCTGCCCTTCTGTCTCCCCCTGGGGATCTGATGAGGATATTCCTTATATTTGATTTCTTTTTTAAACAGCTCTGCAATACACCTACACTGCAAAACACATGTATTCAGCCTTATTATTTTCAGAATCCACATACAGTACAACAAAATGCATTACAGATTTATAGAAATTAATGATGCCCAACACAACTAAACAGCTACGCTGAAGTATTTTAAGACCTGACACATGATTTTGCATTGAAATACATTTACAAATTTTTTTTTTTAATACATTAGTCCCACTTACATTAGGTGTCCTATAGACTACTACTGCATTTACTTACTTTTAAAATAATCATTTGGTAAAATACACTCAAATTTATCTGCATGTAATTACATCTCTAATTAATTTCTGTAATTACATTTATAATTAAATTATTGACCCATCCCTTACATCTTATCCCACCTTTAAACCTACCCATACCTCTAAACCAGTCAATAACCTTACCTGTATCCTGTAACCTTAATATTAATTGATTAAAACAAATTAGCATGCATCTAAACAGACATAACCAAGGTGCATACATAACAATTTTAATAATATATCATAATGAGAATATTTTATTAAATTTTGTTAATTAATATTTGAATGGAAATTTTGGGTAATGTATTGTGAAAGCAGTCGAAAATAAAATTAGTTTTTTTATTTAGATTTAGGGTTAAAATACGAGCCAGACATGTTCTTGACAGCTCTGATGAGATTTTCCCTTGCAGTAGCAACAAAACATCATAGTCATGAACCCTTAATGGTTCCTGTGAAGGAATATAAGCGTATTTGTACATTTCAGTAATGGTGGGCACCCAGCATGCTGTAGTGAAGGATCTGTGAGGAGGAGCGAGAGATAAGGAGAGAGAGCGAGAGGGTGATTGAGAGAGTGAGAGAAATCGCAGGGAGAGGTTAGAACTGCGTGCGCACGATGTGGAGGAAGAGCGTGGGCACAGGAGAAAGCGGGCGCCAGGAGAACCGATGCATCTCTGTGTTTCTTTCTCTCCTTTTGAATGACTTCCTTCTCTTCCAGTTCCACACTGCCTCATCTCAGGGATTCAGGCTGTCAGTCCTTCATCTGTCTTCTGTCTTTCTCTCTCTCCATCATCCACCTCATTTTAATAATGACGGTAATCATTAAAGCACCCCTGCACGAGCCACAGATTAATGTAAAAAGAGAGAGGAAGAGGAGAAACTGGCTACTATCTTGCAGAAGAACAAAGAGTGCAAAAGATCGGAACAACCCCTACCAACTTACAGCTCATTTCATCATCAGTAGGGGAGGAAAGGGTCACGAATGTAGTGCGCACTACTTGATGTTTGGCATATTTGTGGAATTTGAGAATTAGCCAGCATCCTAGTTCGAGCTGTTGCCATAGCAACAGTATACCTGTTGTGGGGTTAAACGATCCAGCTGTTTTAAAAAAGGAGAAGCGCTACGCATCAGCAACGCACAATTTTGTTGCCAAAACAAATAAGACAACAAAAGAAAGCTCAATGGTTGTATATAACAATGCAAACATGCCAGTATGTTTGTGTGAGTGTCTGTGTTTTTAAACACAATCCTGGTGTTTCTGCTCAAGTCTGAGTTGTTTCCATGGTTACGCCGCAGCTGAAAGTCATAAACGGTGCGCTTTCTTAAATGACAATGTTTTAAATTGAAGGCAAGTGCTTGCAGTAGTGTTTCTCCCATAGGAGATTCTCCCTCTGGCCTCTCTGTGTCAGACAGTGGGAAACCTCAGGAAGCCAAAATACACTCCGCCGTAAGCGGCCAATTCCCACATTCAGCATACTGTTACGATGCTGTTTTACACAATCAGGTGCCTCAATGAAGTTGTGTTAGCAGATTTTCTGAGGTACGGAAGCCATAAGAGACTATGCATTATTGTTTTGTTGTGTTCTTTACGTGGCAAAAGTTGTTTTCTCAAGATGCCATCTGAAATTTTCTTTACCTCTCAATATAACACGAGTTGTTTTCTTGGTTTTCTCTAGATCTTTACATTATTTAAATGATCTTTTTTTTCCTATGCTATCAATTTCTATGCTGACATTTTTTTATGCTATCAAACTCAACTTTAATGGATATTTCACCCAAAAATGTAAATTTTGTCATCAATTACTCACTTTCCAAGACATTTGTTTATCTTCAGAGCACAAATTTTTCACAGATTTTCAATTAATTCGGATAGCTTTCTGACCCCTGCATTAACTGCAAAGCAACTGAGGTTTGAGGCCCAAAAAGGTAGTTAGGACATTGTTAAAACAGTCCATGTGACATCAGTGGATCAACTGTAATTTTATGGAACTACGAAAATACTTTTTGTGTCAAAAGAAAACAAAAATAACAACTTTATTCAACAATTTACTCTCTTGTATTAAATAGTTTCACTAGCTGGTTTAAAAGTGACTTCTGAATGAGCTCTGCTTTATACATCGCTACACTACCAACAATAGACAATCTACATTTTAAGTACTCTGGCACTTATCTCCAATCAACAATAATGTGCTACGTCATTAGTGCCTCAAATAATGGCTCTTGTTGAGAGGAAATGTGATATTTCAGGACATTACTTACATTGTGAGTAAAAATCCGTTTTTTTGCATTAATTCGCATCTCTGTGTGGCAATAAAGTGTGCATGGTCTTTAGTTGCATGTTGTTAAAAGTCCTAAGCACAACAGAGTTCTGCATTTCAATGTGAGGCTTTTCACAAACACAAGTGCCTGCATTTGTGTCTGACATAATGGAAATGGTTGCAGGCAAGACTCCAGATGCACAAAACATCAAATGCACAACCTCACTGGGCTCCATTCATTTGGAGTTCCTGCATACAAAGGTCTAACAAAAAAAGAAAACATTTCTCTCTCTCTCTATCTCTCTCTCTTATCCAGGAGTCACTCTTTAACTCAAGAAATGAGTCAGCCTCCAGTGGAGCCCACCTTCAGGTCACACTGACTGATATTTATCAGGTGCTGGATTCGGTCTTAGGCTTATCCTTAATTTGACCTTAATTAGTCAGGACTTCATTTGTTTTAGGGGATGGAGCCAAAGATCCATTTCGGAAATAAAAAGGGGAGTCTGACTCTGACTTTTAATCTTTCAATCCTACTTTATACCAGAAGTGCTAGTTCCTTCAGATAGAGATTGAGCCCTAACCCCATAGGTCCCATACCATTTGTGCTGCAGACATGACTGATACATTAAATCATGAGGCTTTTTAAGAAAAGGTGTGCTGGTACTTCACAAAGCTATTAGACTGTCTTTTACCTGATGGATGAAATAGGCAAATTAAATCATACTAAAAATAAATCTCAAAAACCTGCTGAACTGGGCCTGTAAGCAACCACCAGAACACATTTTGACCGGTAACTCGCTCACCTCTTTAGAAAAATCTAAGTGAAAGTGAAGTATTTAACCCATCCAAGTGCACACACACAGCAGGGAACTCACTTACATTAACACACACCCAGAGCAGTATGCAGCCAATGAGAAAGTTTGGAACCAGGCTGTTTTGGGTCACCATTGAGTTCCATAGTATTTTTTTCCCATTATGGTGACCCAAACAGCCTTGTTGCAAACTTTCTTCAAAATATCTTGCTATATCATGTTTGAAATTACTCGAGGGTGAGTAAATGATAACAGAATTTTTATTTTTGGGAGAACTATTCCTTTAAAATATTTTTGCTGAAATCTGAGAGCTTTCTGACCCTAACAGCTGACACTTTCAGGGCCCAGATTGGAAGTAGGACATTGTTAAAATTGTCCATGTGACATCAGTAGTTCAACCGCTGTGAGTTGTGAAAATAGTTTGTGTTTACAAACAGAGAGATGCACACGTATGCATCATGGTACTCTTGTGTATGGGGGTGGAGACTGAACTGGAAGAGAAAAAAATGTTGAATAAAGTAGTTATTTTTGTTTTCTCTGTCCTCAATAAGTACAAAAATTACAATTAAGGTTAAACCACTGATGGCCCATGAACTATTTTAACCATGTCCTTACTTTATTTCTTGGCCTTGAACTTGATTGTTGCATTGCTGTCTATGGAGAATCAGTAAGATCCTTAAGATGAACAAAGGTCTTGTAGGTTTGGAACGACATGAGCTAATGAGTAATTAATGACTATCCTACTAACCGCTAAAATGCCCTCACAGAAAATTAGCAGTACCTTTCCCATTTTAATTAAAAAAGAAGAAGAAGAAATTCATTGTCAACATATTAATTCAGAACTAATATTGAATCAATTTAAATTAAATTAAATTAAATTAAATTAAATTTTAAATACAGCATTTCCATTTACTTGTTAATTAACATTTTTTTATTTTTGAATTAATACGCTGATAATTGATTTCTTCATAAGCCTGCTGCTGCTTTAATGGACATTTGTGTGAGTGTCATACCCATCCTCAAAACTCTCTCTGCATAATAAAAACAATTCCCCAGATGAGGCGAGCCACACAGAGCTGCAGTCTCACTAATCACCAGACCTCATGGAATCTGCGCCTGCGGAATTCTGAAGGAAATACAGAATTTCAAACATCCTGCATCACTTACATATTCTTTTATTAAATATTGTAGTTTATTGAATATGATTTCATCCAATATATATATATGTGTGTGTGTGTGTGTGTAAATGTCTAGAACTTCTTTATTTAACCAAATTCACTAAATCCAGTCAGCAGAACTATACTTCGACCCCTAAAATAAGCATTACACTGCTAAAAATCTGCAGGTGCAAGAAACAGAGAGAGTGAAAATAGATTTCAAAAACAGAAATAGCGTGAAAAGAGTTTGTACTTTCAATACTCCCTCAAGATTTCTTAAAATATTTGCTGCCTAACTTTATATTAGCATCAGCTCATATTGGACAAATACTACTAGGTCAGCAGAGCCACACAACTCCTCTGTGTGCAAAACCCAATCGGTGAATAAAAAGTTTTCACTTGAGCTTTGAAGAAGTCACTAGTTTATAAAAAGAGAACTCCTCAGTGCCTGTGTTGGTTATCCGTAATGAATAAGTCAGTGAGAAAGACACTCGGGCCTTCAGCATTAACAGCTTACTATGAAATCTTAAAGTCCTGCAGCAAGCTTCGGATCTAAAAGCTGCTCCAGACGCAGAGCCCTCTCTTTACCGCGCAAGTGTCAGCAGAGTTTCCTGTCTCATGACGCACTCGTG
The DNA here is from genome assembly GCA_032353835.1 of Enteromius viviparus. Lineage (NCBI taxonomy): Eukaryota > Metazoa > Chordata > Actinopteri > Cypriniformes > Cyprinidae > Enteromius > Enteromius viviparus. The sequence continues at coordinate 8,333,338 of JAUCNO010000353.1, forward strand.
TGGAACTGCTCTGCCCTGCATGCTGACGTATGATCAGGTGGGTTTCTGTGTCCTACTTTTTCGCTGCAGGGGTCAGAGGTCTCAGGCTGGGGAATTGCAAACGTAGGTTAACATCGTTCTAACTCCTTCATGTCATTTATGACTGGATTCAGCTTGCTGTGATAATAATTAACCTCAAAGTTATTCAGGGCAAATCTGACACCACACAGTGATTAAAGTAACTACACTCTACACGGAAAGACGCAAAGTGTCTATTCAAATGTATTAAATATATGCAGTATAATACCAAAACTGTTAAAGATGATTCCTTTATGTATCAACTACACATATTCACTTTCTACAGGATAGTTTACTAATTGTATTATGCTTTTATACCACAGACTGTCCAAGTGCTGAGTACACATTCTGGAAATATAGTCCGCAGAGAATAATATACTGATAAAAGGACTGTAAGATCACATTAGCCAATATGAAACCGGAACTAGAGGTCCTGTCATAGAGCAGGGTTATTTAGAAAAGAGAGGGCTTTCCTGAGAAAGAAAAGTGCTGCAGGCAGGAGAAGGGTGCTGTATTTGTACTATAAAGCACACGCGAGCGGCGGAACTAAGGCAGAAGATTTGTGCAAATTGGACTAAAAATAAATATACAGTACCATGAGTGAATAGGGCTCCAAATGAATGGAGCTATCCGATCAAGACTGCACGATAACAGCCTGGTACTGCTGCCCCATCTCCTATTCCCCATTCTCGTGCACCATTAATCACTCGCCCTTTGGGGCGACCTAGGAGCGTGATATTTAGCTCAACGGAACAAACAGACTTAACCACATCACAGCGAATTAGATCGGAGGTGATACAATACATTGTATCTTCAACCTCTCGTGGGTTGTTGCTTTCTGGCTTTTTGGGGCTGGCGATTGCAATGGCTGCTATCTGTGAGGGGGTCACCATCTGCAGAGGAACTTGGGATCAATGGTAATTTCTAAGGGAATGTGTCTGAGAGACCGAAGCCATAAAGCTTTATAAGAGAGTCTAAATGAATGCTTCAAGGTCACTTCATTGCAGTTCCCATTTGGGTGATGACCAGATATCTCCTGCTGTAAGCCAGCATATGTTGTGTTTGGGACGCTGGTGAGCTGCAAGGGGATCTATCCGTTTGCATTCCTATTCACTTCAATGGCAGTGGCAAGGCTGGCGCATCTACATTAAAAGCAGCAGGCAGGAAGCAGACAAGGATTAAAAAGCAAAAAATTATATATAATGAATTATAGTATTAAAAATAATAAAAAAGGACTTTTAAAGCATCAGATGGTGTAGTTATAGGGCCAGACCTAACCAGCTAAACCATTTTGTTTTTTAACCCTTGCATCGATAAGCATGGAAATTTATCATGTGGATATAAGCTGTTATTTGAAGCAGGAACATCTAGTATGAAACTGATAATTTTGCACTACTCTAACATAAATTCTTGTCTTTCAGAAAGCAGCAAATCGAAGTTTTACCACTTGAGATCGAAGGAACATATTAGTATTAAAAGGTCACTGGCAGAGTTCAAACATGCTGTACAGTACAGAAGACATTTGACCTTCAGAATTCAAGTATTCTTATTAACATAGTCCTGCTCTGAAATGTCTATAGTCGATAACTTGCTGCCTGTCTCATGTTTTTCTAATTCCTCACTTTTACATCAGCAGGAAAGCTTCTGCATAGCAACAAATAATAAATAAAATCGCTAAGGCTCACCAGCTTGAAAATTAAATCATACAATGAAACCAGACTAAAAACTACTGTGTACTGTATGTCCTGTTCAATGACGTCTTTGATTATAGGGTTGTTGTTGTTGTTTATACAGTTCAACAATTTCTGTCGATTTTAAGTTTGAAGCAATAAGAGATTCACTGCCTTAGTATCACCTAACAACACAAACCTGCTGCATTGGGTGTACATTCACCTTGTTTTGGCGATGTGAAAAGGGCATACTGAATAATTGTCTGGTCTTCGCAGGCTCCTGTGGCGTCTTTAATTCTCTCTAACCTTTACCAGAGATACACTCAGCGACAATGAAGATCCCAGTCTGTATATGTCTCTTTACACTCACCATTTACTGTCAACACTCAAAACAAGAGACAGCTTGCGTAACATTTATCAGGTATAGTCAGTAATATAATGATATTTTTACTAACTGGCTTTTCTTTAGAGGTACTTAAGTAAGGTATATTTTTTCGAAAAAAGCAAACACAGATAGGTAAAAAAAAAGAGGTGGGTGGGGATAAAAATTTAATGGAAAAATATTTGAAAAAAATATTTATTTTTTTTCAAACAAGTCAAAAGTTATTTAAAAAATAACAACAATAATCATAATCTCTATTATTGAAAAACTCAAAAATAAACCCAAAACTATTTTTTTTTAAATATAAAAATGATTACTAATAACACCAGAAACAAAAGCAATAATGATCTTAAGATCTATTACTGTAGACTTGTTTTTCCAAGTTAAATTAAAAAAAAACTGAATGAAAATGCAAACCTAACATGTTTCTACAGCAGCCTTTAAAATACATCTACAATTTTACATCAACGTTTTTTTCTGAATTTGTAATAATCAGCTAAATTAATAAGAAAAAAACCTTTAAAAACAAATATGAATAGGTTTGTCTTTGCTATTTGTAATTATCAGGTAAATAAATAAATATAAAATACCTGCTAGAATGCTCATCAGTGATACCTGCACTGCACTACTGTATGAATTGGATTCTGATATTTTAAAATGCAACAATGCATGAAATCACGCTTGCATAGATACAAGCATTTGCTTTCACATACTTTCAAACAGAAGGCTTCAGACTGCTTTAAAACATTATTTTACAGTCTGAATTGACTCTAAATATACTTAACATGATAAAGTCAAGTTTAAAACAAATGAATTCCACTTTAAATCAATACCAACATACAGTACCAAAAACCAGGCTGCGGGCATAAGCCGCCCATGTCAACTGAAATCAAAGAGCACACGCAGCGTAAAACACATGGTTACGGACACGCACACAGAGCCGTGATGCTCTGTGGGGGAGGGAGGTAGGAAAACAGAGAGAAGTGTGAACCGTGACTCCTGCAGGAACATGTCCACAGGCCCTATGGATTCTACAAGACGTAAAGAGTCACATGGGCCACGGTGATGCATTACACACTAAACTTACACACGCACACAGACTTCCATCCCCTCCCTTACACAAAAGCCAGTTTTCCTGCAGACATTTATGCAGTCTCTCTTTTTAATGTGGCACGGCTGCGACTCTGATGGTTCGTGGCAGCTCCATCTCCTTGTGTTTCAGTATTTCCCTTTGATAAAGCCAGAGGAGAGAGAAAGAGTGCCAGCCCGACGCCTCGGCGCAGGCCTCGCGTCCCAGTGGGTGGTGTTTTCCTCGCTGCTGCTGTGGCAACGACATGTGACAGCAGGAGCACATGGCAAGAGAGAGCATCTTGGTAAACTCCCCTTGTGCGTCTCCATTTGATCCTAGCCTCATTCCCAACATCTACACATCCACGTTAAACGAAGACCCAAGACAGCCGTTTACGTACGGTATAAAACTTGGCTGCCATGTCTGTTTTACCGAAAGCCTCACGCACACTTGGGTAAAATTAGCCGAATGTGTGGGCAGGCACACTGCAAGGAGCTTGCTCATAATACATCACCCAAAAAATCCCTCCCAACCAAAAGCCCTCCTACTCTGTATTCAGAAGATTAATCGTTTAGCTTCAATGAGAGGTTTTTTTCTCCATCTTGTTATTAGGAATGAGTCCTCTTTGCAATTAGACACAAAACAAGGAAGAAAATGTCAATTTCAGAGAAGTCGTTTCTTGTATTGCGCTAATAATATCATTATTAGACATCTTGTGTGGGACTTAAATAACGGCAGTACAAGGGTCCCATGCGTGTCGGAACAGTGAATAGATTAACCTGTGCTGTGAAGCCACGAGTGGAGCATCTAAATAAAATATTCAGAGCAGAGTGTCGTGCGAAACGATTCGGGTCCCAGCGCCAAGCCTTCACCGTCTGCCGCCGGTGTTAATATTTCAATTATGCTTATGAATATATGAATTAAATAGGTCCTAACATTGTCCCTGTTCCTTTTCTGCAGGAATTACCGTATTGTAGTAGATAAGTCTGGCGGCGGTGATAGCATAGTTTTTTTGGGGGGGGGCTCAAAGTTCTGTTAGAAAGGCAGCATGTTAAGCATCTTTCTCTCAGGCACATCTTCTCCCATGCTGGCGGAAAAATAGCGCACATATGGCACCTCAGGTGCAGCAGTCGAGGTGTTTAATGACACGTCCGATGACCATATGATATGATAAGCAGAGCTTTACATATTCCTGTTAAATATAACAGCCGATTACTAAACACGATAAATATCACAATGTTGTTTACAGTAGGTGTGCGATCTTGACGAAGGACTAGAATCCCTCCAAGAGCACTTCAGTCAATTTAATTGATTAATCAGTCCAAACAAGTCTAATTAGCTTCATCAAAACTGTTGACTGCATCTCTATGAGCTTACGTATTTGTTCATAATATTCTTAATGACTAAAATAAAGGAACATTTATTTGTTAAATCTGTTATTCCTTTGCTTATTTCAATGATAATTGTTGTGTATCATGGAAATCCATAAATAAGTGGTGCTCTTCACGCTGAATGACACATGGAGTAGGGCTGGGCGATAAATATCGCACGATATATTATGCGCATCTCATCAGTAAAGCCGGTTCTTTGATTAGGGCTAAA
>JAUCNO010000353.1:8342995-8365938 GCA_032353835.1 Enteromius viviparus
CCGTCACCTGTATTTAGAAGGAACGCTAGCTTATACACAGAGCCGTAGATCACTGACAAGCTGCGCGTTGAGTTTCGTGAGCTGAATTAGCAGCAGCCATTACATAATCTAAAATGCTGATTTCATGCTTGTCAATGTTGTGCGGCTTATTATTCTTGTGAAAACTTATGCTTTTGATCATAATACTGCATCCTGGCTGAATAAGCGTGTTATGTTCTATCAAAGAATAAAAATACTACGGGCCCAAAAACTTTTGAACGCTCATGTATATTGTTTTAAATGTCAAAAACTGACTAGATGTTGGAACAGAGCTAATAACCGAGCACAGGCTCTCACCCAGCGAACACTTTTGGGGGTGCAAATAATGTTTTCGTGTATTTGCGTTCCTTGGCTGGATTGGCATGCCCTCCTCTGCTGTCAGAACTCATTTAGCAGTTTCTCCCAGGCTTCTAGACCTTTCCGTTGCCTGACATAACTGACATTTACATTTGCCCTCTATCAAAGAAAGAGAAACAAGGGTTTAGATCTCTCCACTCCCATAACAATCTCTCTGGAAAGGGCAGCAGAAAAATGACCATCCTCACAGCAATCTTATCAACCGCTATTTAATCACGGCAGTAGAAGCGAGAGAATCCATTTTCCTGGTTGTCAGCATCACGTTGGGCCAACTGGATTCTCGATGGAAGAAATAACATGGCACTGGTTTGAATGAACTCTACATTTCGCTCGTCACATCTTGTCCTTCGTTCGTTGTAATTGCGCAATTGTCTTTGTGCGCACCTTGACAGAATATCACAAAATGTGACCATTTATTGATGTTGCGTTTATTGGTGCTTCTCGTGCTAGCGGTATTTCCACTTCAAAGCGGTGTGTGCAGATAAAACAGAGAGTGGAGGAGAAATGCTAATTCATACAGTTCAGAATACAAGCATAAAGGACAGGCAGAAATCAATAGAGCTCCCCTGCGTGAGGGAGAATCAACAGAGCAGAAGAGTCCAGCGCCCGAGCACATAAATAATATTTATGTAGACGGCAGATGCAAACAACCACAGGGGAGCATGTATAATTCTGATTCATACATCTGAGAAGCAATGATCTGGTAAATGTGAGAGTCACTCATTTATTTTACACGAAGAGGCTCAGGGGCTACGGGTCGTCACCGCTGATTGTTAAGCCTTATCTGTGTGATAACCGTGGTTAAACGTAAAAGCATTGTTGTGATGTTTGCGGGAAAAACGGTTTGGGGCTCTGAAAGCAGTTTGTTTATGTCTGTGGGACAAGAGCAGAATGCATAATAACGCTGAGGTGAAAGTGAGCTATTTTGTTAGACGCTCAGTGTTATGTTAACTGACTAATTGTGGCTCTCTCACCTATTTTCTTCAGTCTACCTGATAGGACACAGAGTACATTTTGGAAACTGAGAGAGAAGGTACAGAGCCCAATGAACTGCTGCAGTTTCAGAAGAAAACCATAGTAATCTTTTAGGTGATATTGAAACGAGAACTTAGTATTCCTGGTTCAATACAACTTTATTTCAAGCCACATCTATATTACCTATATAACAAGAAAAGCAGTCCAACAACCTCAAAGCAAAAGCAAAGTTAGTCTGGCAAAGCTGTCATTTAAGAGCATTTACGTTCTCTAGAAAGTGGGAACCAATGAGAAACAAGCTCCCCCCGTGCAGCAACAATCGTTCGACTCTGCTCTTGCAGCAGAAAATTTCATGACAGGTTTTCTTGGAAAATGGAGCAGAAGTAATTAAAGGAAGTAAAGACATTTTCTTACTGCTTTAATGACGCTAGCTACAATTGGTTACGGAGGCTTCAGGTTCCGTCGCTATGCATACGTCATCAGAATGAGTGATCTGATTGGTTGTAGATTCGTCCAGTAGTATACAGAGGCATCAAATAGACGCAGGTTAAGCCCGACTCCCAGAAGGCGGGTAGTAAGGTAGCTTTGCCAGACTAAGCTCCTATGAGCTTAATAGTCGCGGAAGCCAGGCTAATTGACTTCTACTGCATGGTCAATAAATATAATGCAACACAATCTGAACCGAAACATTTTGCCTATCAGACAGTTATTCTTTGGGCAATGTTTGCACACTAAGATAAGTTGCAAATAATTTGCAGTCTTGCATTTAAATCTGTCTGCATCCAAACAACAACAGACAAACAGAACCAAGTAGATAATTTGCTTTACTTGGATTTAGTTGCTATTTTTGTTTCTTTAACACAGAAAAAGCATTAAAGGCTGCAGTAGGTTTTTGATGGAGACCATCTGATGCCAACTATCCAACTAATACGTTGTTTCTTTGGTTAGATGAAGACGATCTATGCTAAATAGCAACATATACCCTACAATGGGTCTAATGAGTAACTAATGACTCCAGGAAACAGCCATTACATTTAATCTTATCTAAAGTGTTGTGATGAAGAAAACAAGGCAAACCATCATACCATATAATTGCCATGAAGGCATCTGGAATATGAAAGTAATTAATATTGAAGAATTAACCCAATCTCTTTGTGAAGCACCTTATGGTCTGGAATGATCCAGAACACATAGAGTAATGAAATAACAATCACTTCTATTAGATTACAGAAACAGACAACCTTCATCTTCGATCTACCAGCAGAACCACGGCCTGTTTCATTTCAGATATCAATCATGCTCAACCAAAGAAAGTCTGTTCATTTGGGCCACAATCTGGACAAAAACTTGATCTGTGTCAGTGATAATAAAGGCTAAGAGGTTCTCAGTCTCAAACGCACCCTCAGGACTTTACTCCTCCGTTTAATACACCCTGCTCACATAAAGAACTACACTGAACCAGCCTTTCCGCCTTTTCAGGACTTTGTGAAACGTTGTCAGAAGCCCATCTATACTGCGTCTCTGCAATTATTCATCCCACCATTTTGTGTAATTATAGACTGCGAGACAGGCGATATGTTTAGCTTATGGTTCAGTGCTTGTGCTCAGAACTTCTCCCTCCCAGTTGTGCGACGCAGTATGCCGAGAGCTTTGTGATGATAAACTTGCCAAAACTGTTGGTGTTCTGTGTCCTTGGCCAAAGCCCAAGAAACTGCAGGCATTCTGCCATTACTTTATCTGTAGTCATCAAATCAACATGAGTAGAGGGGGCATTTGAATGGCAAAGCATTTCTCAAGGCAGACTGACGTCAGAATTCACCTGACTCCAATAGCAGAGGTCTCAAAGCCCATTTGCATTGTGAGGATGTTTCCTACAAACATTTTCCTACAGTTCTGATACACAAAACATAATAAATGTGCCTGAAAATAACTTGCCTTTCATTAAGTAAGACAGATGTTGACTGAGTGAGTTCATTCAGTGAATAACTTGTAAGTTTGTCAATGAGTTAGTAAGTAGAATTGTACTTTTGTACTGGAATCTACAACTACAAAATGTTGTATGTTTTTGAATCACCAAAAAAAAATCTGATTCAAAAGATTAATTTGTTTGTAAATTAGACTATGCTGGTAAAGGTGTATTTTTTGATCTACAAAATCGATCTGGAGGAAAACAGAATTTTTTTTTCATTATATTACAGTGATCACACGACTATTAAGGCCATGCTACTCTACTACCCGCCTTCTGGGAGTCGGGCTTAACCTGCGTCATTAACTAGCTTCATTAAGGCAGTAGGAAAATGTCTTTACTTCCTTTAATTACTTCTGCTCCATTTTCAAAGAAAACCTGTCATGACAATTTCTCAAAACAGCTCGTTTCTCATTGGTTCCCACTTTCTTGGGAACAGAAATGCTCTAAAACGGCAGCTTTGCCAGACTAACTTTGCTTGCGAAATGAATGTAGCGTCGAAGGAAGTATGGGCGGGCCCAGGCTACTGACCACACTGTATGTTTTTGATTAACAAAAAATATCTGGCTAAAGAGTCTGTTAATAAATGACGCTAAATTAGTCACACTGCATGTTTCTGATCTCAAAACAGTAATTATCTTTATGAATCTGACTACACTGGTTACATTGTACTACTTCATTAAAAAAAAAAGGTCAGATTTAAAAGAGTCAAGAATTGTAATGACCAAAAAGGTATTACAGCTCATAAGAGTCATTCTTAGGCTACACCTCTCACATACAGTATATACAGTACATGCAGTTCACATATATACATGCATGGCTGGAATCATTTCCAGCCATGCATGTATATAAGTGCAGGAAACACTGAGGACCTAAACGTAGAGGACCTAATTTAGAATTCAAGTTGCAGAGTGTATGCGAACCATTACCACACACAATTCAACCTCAACATTTTAGAGGCACAAATAAAAATCGTGTGTCACTCTAACATTTGAGTTTGCCCTGTAACTGAACAGCAACTTTCTAAATCAGTTAAACTATTCTCTGCAGCCATACCTTGGTACAAAGGGTAGAAGTGTGAAGCCCTTGAGTCGTTTTAGGAAAAGGAGTTTAATAAATGAGCTAAGTACACCTCTACCACTAGGCAGTCTGAGGCCTGTGGATAACAGCTTTCCAGTAATACTTCATTAGATAGAGACTGGCCTTCTTTCTCTCTACAAGCCACCCCCATCCATCAGCCACCACATAGCGCTCTGTGCTCAATGGCCTATGAGATTGTCCATTTAAGGATGAACCCACTAAAGACATAGTATGGCTGGAGATGGGACTGGAATGACTAACATTTAAGCTTTGTGGTTATAGAAAGTAAATGGATGTTATAATGAAAGTGTGTCATTATCAGATTTTTAATATGCATTCAAATACATCTAACAGTGTGAGTAATCAGATCTTAAAGGGACAGATCATACCCAAAATTTTTTTGTTTATTAATCACTTACCATCATGTTAAGAGCTTAGTTCATCTACGGAACACAAATTAAGATATTTATGATGAAATCCAAGAGTGACCGTGCGTAGACAAAAACGCAAATATCATATTCAAGGCACCGAAAGATAGCAAGAAATATGTTGAGATAGTACATGTGACATCAGTGGTTTAGACTGTAATTTTATAAAGCTATGAAGAATACATTTGTGAGAAAAAAAATAACAACAGCAACATTATTCAACTGATGTAGAACCTGGATACTCTGTGGCAAATTGTTGAATGAATAGTCACTGTTTTTGTTTCCTTTTGTATAAAAGGTATTCTCGTAGTTTAATAACATTACGGCTGAATCAAAAATGTCACATGGACTATTTTAACAATGTCCTTACTACCTTTCTGGGCCGTCAATGTGTCAGTTGTGTTGCTGTCTATGCAGGATCAGAAGCTCTCAGATTTGATCAAAAATATCTTAATTTGGGTTCCCAAGATAAATGAAGGTCTAAAGAGGTTGGAAAAACATGAGTGTGAGTAATTAATGATAGAATTTTCATTTTTGGTTGAACTAATTCTTTAAGTACAGTAAAGAAGATGTGGGGTTCACATACAAGACGGTAAGACACATTCTTGACAAAGGAAGTTATATTAAGTGTAGAATGCTGGGCTCTCGAGACTCTGTTTTGGACTATATATGGTCGAACCCAGACTAAAACCAGTTGGTTCTGCTGTGCTTTAAAGGGAATTAAATTAAAGGCTATTTTTCTGAGGGGATTTTACTGTTATATAGTTGAAGCACAGCACAATGTCAGCGTGCCACTTACAGCATCGGAGCTTATGTAAGGTTTAAAATAATTTTAGTAGTTTAAACATAAAAATAAATAAATGACATTATATTTGCTTGTTCAAAAAAATTACAAAAGATGATGCGAGCAGTGGATTTTCAGTGGTATTTGCCAGCATCTGCCTGTGGACCACCACACTGCACAGCTGTGACCAGACCATCCGTCTGTCCCCGGAGAGACATGTCCCATGGGCTTGCTTACACCATTTATGCACACACACATTTTGTCTGTGCATCAGCGGCTCCTTCTTTGCTGTCCAGGAATTACACAGGATTTAATGTAATTAGAGGACTGACAAGGGCAAACTTTACGCTTATTACTCAGCGCTTGCCCCTGGAGAAAGACAGCACTCACATGGCATTTGGCCAATCTCTAAAAACAAAACCCAAATCCTCTCATTTCAATTAACTTTCAGTTTGTTTACAGTTAAAAAAAAGGCATACACCGAGAGTCAAATTAATTCACAGGTGTGTCATACTGCCCATTTTCTTGCATGAATCTACACATATCAGTGCTTAAATTTGAATCTAAGTAGTATACCGTTTATAGTCTACAAAGACAAAAATGTGGAAAGCACACTTACAGGTTTCCTTAGACGAATCTCATGCATTCAGACACGCTCTTCGACCAACCACACTCAAAATAACTGTGTGGGAGGGTCGAGGTCTGACGTTCATCAGTTCAGTTTCAACCAGAAGCCAGACTCAAGCTGTGTCCATTTTTCCCACAGCGTTTTGGAGGGCAGTGAGAGAAATCAGCTTGGAAACGTCCCCACCCCCATTTCTCCTTTTCTGGCATCCAATCAGTCCCTTTTCTCACTGCCCTCAGCAGCAGAAACAATCGCTGGATGTTTGTTTTACATTTATGGTACAACCAGATTTGCCAAAGCAGCACTTTCTGGAACATTTGCATAAATGGATAATCAAAGAAACGAATGCCACCTCGATAAAAAATATGTTGTGTCTGGTGCGTTTTGTACTTTTCTAACCAAAAATACACCATCTGTCAAATAAAACACAACTCTAGTAATGTCCATCACTAAAATATGTAATTTGGGAAAAAAACCCTGTCAATAATTCTACAATTACAGCTCGAAAATAATACATAATACCTGCCAACATGCTATAGTTAGAGAAACCAGAAACCATAAACCCAGTTTATAATTAAACAATACAGAGTTTTTGAACATTGAACATTGCAAAAGCAGAGATTTGCATTAGATTTATTTCCATTAATAAAAGTTGGCTAATATGCATCACACGCAATTTACTTGCGTAATATGACACATGCTAATAAAACAGGACATTCATTGAGAAAAAAAGAGTTGGTTGGGTTGATTCTATCCTTCAGACAATGACTACATCACTCTATGGAGGCTTTTTGACTGGGACAGGAGGACAAGTTCGCTCACACAAGCATCTTGATGCATCTTAATAGTAACAGTCCTTTTTACATTTTAAATAAAAGAGTGGTTTATGGGCTTCAAACTAACCTGGCTGTCTGACCTGCCTTCTTTGACAGCAAATACCATGTAGCTGTGCTTAAAAACCTGTTCAGCCTCATGCTGCATAGTGACCTCAGTCCTTGAGATGTGACCGTCTAGGTCAACGAGCAGCAGAACAGAATAAGACTAGAATAACTGCTGGCTATGAGTGTGACTCACTAAAAGGTCAGCAATTAGAGCCCTGTTTCACAATCCAACAACAAACATCAACTATTAGTTATATAACAAAAAGCGACGTTTTAGTAAAGTAGTACATGATTCAAAATACATTAAATTATATAGCAGGTCAACCCACATGACTCACCATTGACCTCCTGACCTCTGTTAAGGCCAAGGTCTCTTTTTATCAGCATGCAGAATAAAAACGCACAGGGTGGCAGTTGCTTGAATCCACTGAATCACATCATGATCTTGACAAAATACTGAATTTAGGATCCAGTGTCTCTGTTATTCTCCCTCACTGGGTGATAAATGAAGGCCTCTGTAAAGATATTACTTTACACTTTAAACCTGTTAGTGCTCATTTTCCCCGCTATATTTCAGAAAAGACAGCAGAACACTTGCAGAAAGCTAGCTGATGTCCACATAGTCTCATTACACATGGAAAGTGACAAAAAGCGACACAATGACAGGACTACAGAGCTCACAAATGCTGTTATGTGTCATTTGGCAGCGTAAAATCAAAGCAGGATCCAATTGAAGGGTTTCTGCAGGATTTTAAGGCTCAAATTTGAAACTTTAAGACCTTATTTAATACCTACAAAAATAAAAGTAATACCATGTGAGTGGGGGAGGGTAATTTCTATAGCACCCAATTAAACTGTAAAATTACTGTAAAACACATCATTTACATTTTTACCTTTAATCCTTTCTTTTGAAAGTGCGCATCATCTTTTGAATCACATTTGTGCATTTTTAATATTACTAAGCTAATGAAATCAGTATCAATAAATGAATCTCTGCCACGCATCTTAATTGGCATGTAGATGTATTTACAGTTTAACGTAGAGGGACACAGAATGCCTGACAAATGCATAAATACTGTTTTGATATTCGTAATGTAAAAAGTTCAAAACTGATGTTGGAAATAATGTTTTTTTTATTTAGATATTTTAAATGTAAAATTAAAATCGCCAGTAGGAGACAGCATGTCACTGTTGAGAAGTGAGTCATTGCAATCGAACTGAACCATTTAAACGTAGATTCATTAAGAAACGAAACACCGTCAGAGAAGCAAAACTGTGTTTTGGTTGATTTTTGTTGGCGAAATGGAGCAAAAGCAGTTGTTTATTGTTTATAAAACGGCACTCTTCATGTGATATTAACAATATCAAATGTTATAAATAATGGCTATACATTTTCTGTCCCCATATCTTAAACAATGTGAACTGGAACGTGCACTAGTTCAACTTGTTAACAGATTCATTCGGACTCACCGGACTCTGGACTTTTGAAGTCTTTTGAAATTTAATCATCTTTTAATCGCATTCAGTCATATCGCAATTCTTTGTACAATTTAAGACTTTTTAAGGCCTTACATTTGATGGAAACCCTGAATTGGAGTCTGTTAGGTGTGGAAAAAAACTAATAAATAATAAAAATTATAATCACTGAACTGTTTAATATGTATAGCAAGTATAATGTACAGTATATTCAATTATTAGATGTTATTATTAATAATATTATATTAACATAATATATTAATATAATATTATATTATGTATTCAAAATAAAATATAATTATAAATATATATTAACTGTGGGTAACTGTTTGCAACACAAAAATGGGAAAAGGCAGCTAAAATATTGATTTCTATCATGCAAATAATGTTACAGTATCAATACGAAAAATATCATACCAGCTTAAACACATAATTTACACAAATTTAATCAAATCCTTGCTTTGACCAATTTTTGTTCGAAAACCAAGGTAGAGATGTTCAAACACACACTACTCTGTCATCCTAAGACACATTACAGTTTAATTTAAAGTGAGCTATTATGGCAAAGCTCTTTAGAAAAACTGTAACTCATTGCGACAACACGACAAGATGCTTTACATAAGCTTGGGGCTTTTGGTCTTTTGAGAATAACAGAAATGTATGGCAAGGGCTCAGAGCTCTGCAAGGGTCCCTGCACTCTGTGTGCAAATCTGACAAGATGCATTTGCTCCTCTGTGAGGCGTAAGCTCCAGTGATATCTGTACGCACGACACCAGGGTGGGTAGCATGAGCTGGGCTCAAAGAGGTCAAGACTATCACTTCAGTGGAGTCAAGCCCCTCTCGTGAAGGGAACGAGCTTTCTGCAATTTTATTTGCATTTTAAAAACAACATCATATATACAGTCAAAAAGCTTTGAACTGAGCATTAAGTGACTGATCTGGGATCATTTATTTTTCTCTTTTCTTTTGCCAAAACTCTATGAGAGGCAATTGTTGAAGTCACAGGCTCTCATTAATCTAACAGAGCAATAAGGAACACAGCGATTTACTTTAAAGCTAATTAAATTCTCTAAATGTGAAGTATTAAATCCACATTATCAATTATATACCACAAAGAAGAAAAAAAAAAACACAGAAACTGCATCTACAGACCTGAAAGATAAATCAGTATGCAGGTAAATAAGCACTACAACAGACAAGCATCGAGGCCTTTTCAAGATAATTGCACAATAAAAGTACATCAATGCTTTTTCCATTTCTATTTGTGCCTCGCTCACTATTTTAGCGGATGAAAACTACTCAAGGCAAACAATGTCATTTATCGCAGATGAAAGTGGACCCATACAAAAAACGATGGGCATCCCTGCTGTCGGAATGATCTAAGACCAAACTGTGACCTTTAGCACAGCTAATGATCTCCAGTCCTCTGAAGATACCGAGGGGGTCCTTCGCAGTGCAAATGTTACGTGGGTTCCTCTCTATAATTTCTTTCCAGATCTTTCAAGTGGATCTGTGAAAGGCTAAGCGCTGTGAGCACGGCCGGCAGCACCCAGAAACAGGCGAGCGGATAGGTTCTGCCTGCCTGGGGATGCGTTGAGAGGGGATAAAGGGATAAAGAGCCTCTGCTCTGGGACTGATTACTTACATCTGCCCTGTTAAATCCTTGCATGCATACGCACAGCTACTACTGTTTGCTTTGTTTACTGTTTGCGAGTATCGTGTCAGTTTGGGTGTGTATAAACAGGTTTGGCGATGCTTGCGGGGAACAAATGTTTGAAGAGAAGATCCAATGAAACGTCATAATATGAAACGTCATCTTATGAGGACTTCTGAAGAGCTCTTCTGTATTTGAGATGTTCACAAATTCAACAGTTTTGTTTTAGCAAACAATATGCCAAAATATATAATGGATGTTTATACAATTTACACTAGATATTGATATAAGTAATAATTTATTATATAAGTTATTATATAAATAATTATATAAGAAAAAAATAATAAGTTTTTTTTATATAATGTATGTGTGTGTGCTGTGTATATTTATTATTTATAAAGACACACATACAGTATATATTTTGGAAATATTTATTTATTTATTGTATATATTTATACTCATATAATTTATATTATATATAATATATATATATATATATATATATAAATAAAGAAAACATGTTTTTCTTAAACATATATATTATTTCAGATGCAATAAATTATTGGCCGGCTATATGTGTGCGTGTGTGTGTGTGTGTGTGTATATACACAGTATATGTATGTATGTATACAGTATATATACTGTATATATATATATATATATATATATACAGTATATTACAAGCCAAAAGTTTGGACACACTTTCTCATTCAATGTGTTTTCTTAACCATTTACATTGGTAGATTCTCACTGAAGGCGTCAAAACTATGAATGAACACATCTGGAGTTATGTACTTAACAAAAAAAGGTGAAATAACTGAAAACATTTTTTATATTCTAGTTTCCTCAAAATAGCCACTCTTTGCTCTTATTACTGCTTTGCACACTCTTGGCATTCTCTCATGAGCTTCAAGAGTTAGTCACTTGAAATGGTTTTCCAACAGTCTTGAAGGAGGTTTTTAGCACTTGTTGGCCCCTTTGCCTTCAATCTGCGGTCCAGCTCACCGCAAACCATCTTGATTGGGTTCAGGTCCGGTGACTGTGGAGGCTAGGTCATCTGCCGCAGCACTCCATCACTCTCCTTCTTGGTCAAATAGCCCTTACACAGCCTGGAGGTGTGAATCCATTCGTTCAACTTTTCTGCGTCTCTCAAAGAAA
The DNA here is from genome assembly GCA_032353835.1 of Enteromius viviparus. Lineage (NCBI taxonomy): Eukaryota > Metazoa > Chordata > Actinopteri > Cypriniformes > Cyprinidae > Enteromius > Enteromius viviparus. The sequence goes on from JAUCNO010000353.1 coordinate 8,354,419, forward strand.
CGCGGTTGTAACCAAAGATCTCAAATTTGGACTCATCAGACCAAAGCACAGATATCCACTGGTCTAATGTCCATTCCTTGTGTTTCTTGGCCCAAACAACAGTGGTTTCCTGGCAGCTATTTAACCTTGAAGGCCTGATTCACGCAGTCTCCTCTTAACAGTTGTTCTAGAGATGAATCTGCTGCTGGAACTCTGTGTATTTATCTGGTCTCTGATCTGAGCTGCTGTTAACTTGTGATTTCTGAGGCTGGTGACTCGGATGAACTTGTCTTCAGAAGCAGAGGCTTCTCTTGGTCTTTCTTTCCTGGGTCGGTCCTTATGTGTGACAGTTTCGTTGTAGAGCTTGATGGTATTTGCGACTTCACTAGGGGACACAATTAAAGTTTTTGCAATTTTCCTGACTGACTGACCTTCATTTCTTAAAGTAATGATGGCATCTCGTTTTTCTTTAGTTATCTGGTTCTTGCCATGATATGAATTTGAACCAATAGGGCTGTCGGCTGTGTAGTAACCTGACTTCTGCACAACACAACTGATGGTTCCAACCCCATTGATAAAGCAAGAAATTTCACTAATTAACCCTAATAAGGCACACCTGTGAAGTGAAAACCATTTCAGGTGATTACCTCTTAAATCTCATCAAGAGAATGACAAGAGTGTGCAGAGCAGTAATCAGAGCAAATGGTGGCTATTTTGAAGAAACTAGTATAAAAAAAAAAGATGTTTTCAGTTATTTCACCTTTTTATGTCAAGTACATAACTCCACGTGTTCATTCATAGTTTTGATGCCTTCAGTTAGAATCTACCAATGTAAATGGTCATGAAAATAAAACAAAAAATAACCATTGAATGACCAAACTTTGTGGCCTGTACTGTATATTATTTGTACTATACTGCAATATTTGCTAATACTACTTTCTGTTTGACTTAAAATAAAAAAAAAATAAAAATATCCCATATATATATATGGGATCCAGAGGATCAACTGTACTTTCTTATGGTGCAAGATCAAACTTCACAGGTTCTCGTGTATCAAGCGAACTTAGGTTGAAAAGATTTCAAATTGAAGCAGTTGGTATGGAATGTCTTTGCACATCTCAAAACAAATCTATTCTCTAAAAATTATGGAAGACAGTTTTGCTTATATATAGGCATTCTGAGATTTGCCTTTTTGACCGTGACCCAAACAACGTAGTGACTTAAAAAACTTTTTATTTAATCACTTTTCAAACAAAATTGAAACTTTTAAATACAGAAAGAGACGACAACGTGTGCTTGGCATAATTTACAGTAAATCAGAATATTAACTCACAAATGCGTAAACTCTGTCATTGTTATGTACAGTAATTGGTTTTTTTTTTGTTATTAATTTATTATTGTAGTGGAAGGTGCAATCAGAATGACCTTTTACACCATTGTGGACCTTTATCCCTGGTGTACCTTAAACATCATCATTATCATCAGCAACACAAGATTAGACTTACTTTGACGCTATACATATTACATGCAATGTTTATTTTATACTTTTTTCCGTGTAGTCATATATAACAGCTGCTTATTTGTTCATAGTAGATTAAAATAATGCAACACCAGCATTTACTTTAGATGTTACATTTAAAAAAAGAAGGAAGTAGCTTAATTTCCCTATTTCAAAGACACATTAACGGCATTGGAACACTGTTCCAAAAAAAAAAAAAAAAACATTAATTAATATTATCGCACAAATTCACAAGAAACCAAAGCTGCTCAACCATTTGTGCATTCTGTGTGTTATGATTTAAGAATTTTTATTTGTTATATTTGTGTCTTCAGCACGTCTGATAGGTTGTTAAGCAACATGTAGCTATTGCATAAGCCTGTGTTATGTAATAGCAACAGGTCTCAGCAGAGTTTAATCATCTTAAATAACTGCAGCTGAGATGATTGGCTTTCTCAGATCCTAAATGTGAGTTTTGCGCAGGTGGTAACTCGACTGTCCAAACCATCCAAGCGTCCTCTCTGTTCTTTATCACATTACGGCTAAACAGCTGGTCAGTACTGATGGAAACAATCGACACAGAAGATAACTATCTTTAAATGTCTTAACCCTACAATTTAATCCAACATTTTTGCCTTTTACCCTAAAGTTGGGTTTGACTAGGTGACATGGTGAATTTATTTACCAAATGATAATACTCTCTATAAATATATTTTAAGGGGATAAATCACCTAAAAAAAAATAATATTCTGTAGAAGCAAAAGAACTATGTGTCCATGACCAATATAAACAAACCTGCTGTGTAGGAAAAAATCACAGATAAAGGTCACATAGTTATATATGACAATGAAACAAGAGCGTGCCAGTGGCATTTAAACACGTGCCTGAGATTTTTAACATTGTAGCTTTCTGTTCCTTTTTTGAAATTAAATTAGGAATCAATTTGACACCAAAACATATACCCCCAGTTTCAAGGGCAAGGCTTAAGTAATTCCCAGACTAAATTGCATGTTTGAGCTGTCACAGATGAAACTATCTTGCTCTGACATATATTAAAACATGTCAGTGTCATTGTTCTGTGTTAGGAGGCACACCTGTAATATTTTCTTATAAGGCATTTTTGTAAAAGTTGCTTAAATATTTTAATTTAACCAATGCCTAGTCCTGGCTTAAGCTAAGCCCTGTTTGTGAAACCGGGCCACAGTGTTTAAGATATAATGCCCTGAACATTATTTTCTAAACCTAGAATGAAAACATATTTGGCCATGGACCACAAAACCAATCATTAACATCAATTTTATTGATTTATTTTCGTTTTTTAAATTTTTTTTCAAAATTAAAATTTATTTCATTAAGATTAATACTTTATCATAAAAATGTGCCTGTTTAATGGTCACATTTAAGGGTGGGTAAGGGGTAATCAGGTGTTTTTAATTTATATATATATATTATTTATATTTAAACTGCTCTGTTGACCAGTGAAAACAAATCAAATAGCAAAAAGATGAAATAATAAAAACAATAACATAATAACAAAGCCTTGAAACAAAGGCATTGTTTGCATTGCATTAAATGGTTTATTTAAATATTCAATATAACATTCAAAGACATATTATGTGAGACCAACATGATAAATTTAGCCTCAATTGGACTATGGGGGGAATTCCTTTACAAAAAAAGGTTAAACAGTCTTTTCATTTGTTTGCTGGGTGATTCCCATATCATATCAAAAGTGAAAGCAGCTGTAAATATAGCAGATAGGTTTATGGACACATTTTTGTAAAAGTGTGTTTGTAAAAGTATGTTTATACATGTATACCAGCAAAATGCATGATCTTACTTAAGCTTGGCAATGACTAGGGCGTCACTGAGGAGGAAGAGGTGTCTGTGTCTGGTCTTCAGTCCTTCGGTCAGCTGAGCACATTCATCCAGAATCAGCTCTGAGTTCTCACTGGTCAATCCCAGCACAAAGGGACACTGATCGACCGCCACCAGACACTGAGCTTCCTCCCTGAAGACGAGAAAAGTTCTCACTTAAGTCTACCAACTCAACTATGACCACAAATGAATAAAAAATAGCACAAGTGGGAAAATCCACTAATGTGGGGTTGCTTTGTGTTAAGTGCTTTGCAAAATATCAATGAACAACAGCACTAATATCTGAAGGAGAAGCATGAATTATCATTTGCATGTGTTTCACAATTTCCTAAGTTACAAGTTTCTAAGTTCATTTCATGGTCTATCTGTACTGAATGAGCATATAATTTCACAAAACATCAAGACTAGATTGTTTTACCTTATTGGGCTCCAAGTCATTCCTAAAGCTTTGCCCAGAACTAGGTTTGGTGCAGAACGTCTCCTCTGAGCCAGACCCCGCATGTGCTGTATAGACCAGACATTGTTTTATTTATTGTTCTTTCATTTTGCTAATTTTGTTAATTAAATATTATTGAACAATACAAAGTATTTGTATACAGCAGATAAAAGATTCATATGATGCACATCTTCAGCTTCCAAGTGTACTTTAAGCAGTCAAATGCTGTATACTTAAAGTTATGTCATCACATTTGTCAAGGCATCTGTCTTTCTTATTGAATAAATGCATGAAGGAATTAATAAAATGGTTACACTTTATTTTGATAGTTCACTTTAGACATTCTACTAACTAGAAGTAATTAAGTTTTAGGGTTAGTAGAATATGTTGACACTTACTTACACACACTTGACCCATACTGATATTAAGTATGTTGTATGTTGTGCTGGGCTGATCTCATGATAATTTGTATGCATTTTACATAAAAATCTATAAATTCTATAAAACGTTCATTAACAGGCACTAAAACAAGCACGTACAAACACTTACGTATTATCAGCTTTTTAAAGTATAAAACTAACATATTGACCACCCCTACAAATGGACTCTGATGGTGTAACCAAAGGGTCGTTGGTTGCATGTGTGTAGCAAAGAGCGGAAAACACGATTGATTCAACTGCAGAGTATTTAATAAACCAAACTCCAGAATACAAAATAAATGCTGTCGAAGGCAGCAAAAAGGCACACGTGGACGAGGAACAACACAACGTAGAGACATCATATTACATCATTAACAAGACCTAAATTCAACAGAAAAACAAAGGTATTTAAAGGGTTTCAAATTAGGACAAAAAGTGCAGGCAGCTGGCAAAAACACAGGTGAGACAATAAACTAATGAGGAAGCAACCAACAAGACAGGACTAAACCAAAATGTACAAAGACACGGGGGAGCACGATACAAGACAGGAACACAATGTAACATAACGCCCCCTTCAAAAAAGGCGCACCTGCGCCGTTAGAACATCAATGGGGAGGGAGGGCTGGGCGCTCTGTAGGCACGCCCCAGGAGCCAGAACGGCACCTGCCTCCAGGGCGGATTAGGTGCCCTGGCAAACAGCACTAGCTGGACAGTCCTTAACAGAGTCCTCGCAAGTCCTCGCTAGCCCAGATTGGACAACATACAAATACAAAAACAGTCAGTACATTTTACCCCGTCCCGCCCATCCCCTCCAAGGACCCTCCCTTACTGCCCCCCTCCCCCCCAAAAAAAAAGTTCTTGGAGGAGCTCCCTGGGGGGTACACCGAAGGTCTAGCGTTGGGAGGATGTCTAAGGGGGGCGCGCTACGGGTTCTGGAGGGTCGGGCCATTGTAGCAGGTTCTCCACTACGGGTTATGGAGGATCGGGCCATCGCAGCAGGTCCTCTGCTACGGGCTCTGGAGAATCGGGCCACTGCAGCAGGACCTCCGCTATGGGCTCTGGAACTGGAACGGGGACTGGAACTTCCCGGACTGGAGCGGGCTCTGAAGCTGGAGCGGACACTGGAGCTGGAGCGGGCTCTGGAAGGCGCTCAGGCAGCATGGATGACGGTGGCAGTAGTGGTGGCAGCATATCAGGCTGTAGAAGCGGTGCTGGCCGTATGACAGACGCTGGCTAAAGTTCGGTCTGAGCAGAAATCACAGCGTCCGTCCCTTCCTGTGCCATCCTGAATGCCAGTTCGAAGATCCCACAAACCTTCTCTGCTTCCTGCCATGAGGTAGGCGGAACCGGCAAAATCGGGGGGGCAAAAGCCCCACTCGGAACTCCAAGCCGTACTTGTGAGCTCGGCGCTGCATTTCGTAGCTCACAGCCATGCGGAGATGTTGGCGGCAGTCCGCGACGTACGGCGAGCCGACTTCCCGGCATCAAAACTCGTCAGTTGGTGTTGGTGAAGATGTGCGCGTTCGTGCAAGCGAATGCCATCCTCTAGTGAGGTCTTGTTCTGTGACGATGCAGTGTTTTTGCAGTTCCTCCCGTGAGGCAAGGAGCAAGGGACGCGAAGGAATAAATGCAAACGGTTTATTCAATAAACACATCTAACAGAACAAAACAAAAGCTGTCGAGGCAGCAACGAGACATCACAAACAATCGTCAAACAAACATCACGTCACTTTAACAAGACCTCAATGTGAACGAAAAGACATGGGTATTTAAAGGGTTTCAAATTAGGACAAAAGTGCAGGCAGCTGGCAAAAAAACAGGTGAGACAATAAACTAATGAGGAAGCAACCAACAAGACGGGACTAAACCAAAATGTACAAAGACACGGGGAAGAACGATAAAAGACAGGAACACAGTCGCTGCGTCCGAAATCGCTTACTTCTCTGCTATATAGTACGCGAAAAACAGCATGCGAGGCAAGTAGTACAGTATGTCGAAATTCAGTAGGCGAGAAGTACCCGGATGACCTACTACTTCCGGCCGAGTTCTGTAGACACATACCATGGACACTTTCCTATCCCATAAGGCTCCGGGAGAGGAGGCGTCATATTTAAAAAATGACAGAAAGTGGATTCATTTTAAGTGTAAGCTCCTCAGGAAGAAAGCGTTGTTTGTTGTGATTAAATTACACTTGTTTAACACACATAAACGGATGACTTATTGGAAGTTTAAATTGTCACGCTGTTGTGACGACGCGTCACACGTAACAACATCAATATGGCGGATGTAGTACGTCCGAATTCCATTCATACTATTCATATTCATACTATATTGTACCCACTGTTTTAACGGTCGAGTAGTACGTTCAGTTTTAAATGTAGTACCTACTGAAGCAGTATGCGATTTCGGATGCAGCAGCAAGTCTTGGACTAGCTTAAGCCTTGTCTGTGAAACTGGGGGAAAGTTTCCATTTTAAGCCAATCTGCTTCAATACGAACTCAGATCAGGTAGAAATAGCATCTTTAGTTTTTTTTTTCCCTCCCAGTGTAGTAGATGTGATTTAGTTTGAGTGGCATACACTGTCTCCTATGGCAGTGGGCTGTTTCTACCCACGCAGTCTAAAAGAAAAGAGCTGGCCAACGAGGGAAGATGCTGAGTTTTATGCCTGGCACAAGAGGAGAATGTTGCAGAGTGAAGGTGTTGATGAACGATAAAGCGACCATTAGGTGCCTGCTTGTGACTCTCTCTCTTCTTTCAAGTGCTTGTGCCAGATCCATTTGTGAAGAAAAGCCACAGTGCGTTCTGGCCTCGCTGTCTCCATGGAAACTGTATATGCCTATGAAGGGAAGTGCTAAAAAGACTCATCTGTACGACTGGTTTCTTATCTCACATCATATAGAACGTGTTGCCTTTACTTCCTAACTATGCTGCGAAAACACCATATTGGGGCTAGAAATTGAAAGCATCTATCTGATTCTTTAATACAGCATCTTGCGCTGTAATATAAGGCTCTTCTATAAAATCATGCACAACCAACTAATTTAGCAGTCTAAAGTACAAAATAAGATGTTTTTGCATAAATTTAAACAGCCAGGTTCCAGTTATAAAATTATCCAGTTGGATTATTTTTTCTTTTAAGACTGATTTGTGGCTTCCAGAGTAGACAAAAGTCAGTGAGATTCCATGGTTGCATATCTTAAGCTATTACAAACTATTACTAATAATAATTTTTCAATAAACTTCCAATATATTTTCTCTTATATCATACTGTAATGCATTTTTATTCATTTATTCATTGTATTTATTTGTTTCTATTTTTATTTATTTAAATATATATAAAAAAATAAATAAAATAAAATAAAAAATAACATTTAAAATCTATATACAGTACCATTCAAATGTTTGGGGTCAGTAAGATATTTGTAATAAATAATAAAACAATATTTTAAATAAAAATTGACAGTCAAGTAATTTGTCATCTCTATATATTTTATTAAAAGTTAAAATTTTAATTATATTTAAATTATTATAAGATTACTGTTTACTGGATTTCAGATAAAAAAAAATTTATGAAATAAATGCAGCCTCGCTGAGATGTCTTAAAAAAAATGCAAAAATATGAATAAATATTTTACATCAGACCCAAACGTTTGAACGGTAGTGTAACTAAACAGTAAAATAATGTAGTATTAGATTTCTTTTTACAGCAACACCAATAAACTAGTCATTATTTGGAAAATGTGCTCCAAAGATTTAATAATTACAAATGATGTCACAATACAAACAATCTAAAAACTAGGCTTAAAATTGATGTAAAATAGCCTTGTAAAATAAATAAATAAATTACACGTCTTTTTTTCTCTTCATTTTGAGGTCAAATATGACCTGCACAAGTTTTGTAAATGTCATCCAAAAAAATTATGCAACTGCACGGTGCAAAAAATCCAGACTTTTACCTGAGAGAAAACAATACGTGACTCTGGCCTAAACTAGAAAGTGACAAGAGTAACAAATGAAATCCATCTTGCCAGCTATCTTTACTCAGGGGGGTCATAGCCTTTCCCCCTTCATTACGCTAGCAGAAATGGATTTTCCATCTACGTGTAAATCCACATGACCTCTCCAAAGACTAAGAAACAAAAGTCAGCAGTGCAAAACAGGGTTGGTGTAGATGCCAGAAGCGCTGAACAGTACAGTACAGCCTTACGTTTCAGGGGTTGTACACATCGCATGCCATCTCGAATGAGACACAGCACAGACATGTCCTATTACTGCGCAGACAGTGGTCTGCAAACTCAATACTGATGGGTGGCTAGTGACAGCTTGTAGTGTCCTGTTTGATTTCACTCACCTGAAGATGGCCTTGGTGCTGTCACTTCCACATTTGAATCCCTCCGCTCTGAAACAAGCAAGAAAAAGACAGATTTGTGAGCGTTTTGTAAAGTGAACAACAAAACTAATCAGAGTGCTCATACAGTTTTATACAAACACTTTTTAAACGCCTTGGGCCATGTTTTGTCTATATAACTAGTTTCAGTGTTATTGCGTTTGGAATTGGCTTCAAACAACAGATAATACAGAAGGGATCCATTCTGTCAGTGTCTGGTATTAAATATGCATGACTGATGGTTTCTTCAATAAACATTTTGAGTTAGCATTTGCAATGGATTTAAAAAATGTGTTTCTCAAGAAGAAAGAAGAAAAAAACTTTCTTATTGTACTGTGAGTTACATATACATTATATATATGATAACAAAAGCTGTGTCTGATACATTAACATTCAAAACTTTGGGATAACTTTTTATACATGTGTGCATAATTATTATTACACTTGGTAAATATGATCAAAGGCAGCTGTGAAAATAAATAATTAATTGATTTGGTTTTTTATTGAAAAATGGAGAATAAGAATTTAAAATTGGGGGAAATATCATTATGAAATAATTGTTTTTCTCCAATAAACACCGGCCACAATTCATCATACCCTTTTATTCAATACTTCTTGCAACCTCCTTTTGCAAAGATAACAGCTCTAAATGTTCTCCTACAAGACCTGATAAGTTTGGAAAACATTTGATAAGAGATCAAAGGTTATTCCTTCATCCAGATCTTAAAGAGCCTTCAGATTCCCTTCTCTTCAGTTCACCTCACTCATTTTCTACAGGGTTCAGGTGAGAGGACTGGAAAGACCACAGCAGAAGCTTGGTTTTGTGATAAGTGATGTTTGTTTGTGGATCATTGTCGTGTTGGAAGATCTAACCACAGCCCATTATAAGATTTCTAGCATGGACAGTTTTGCAATTTTTTATATATGTTGGTGTTTAATAGAATCCATGATGTCATGCATCTAAACAAGACATATAGCCCCACTTTTTATCCCTGCATTCACCAAACCCAGCTTGAGTGCTAAAAAGCTCTTTTTTTTGTTTCATCTGACCATAGAAAGCCAGTGACATTTGAAGTTCTAGTTATTTCTGACAGCTAAATATGCTAGATTTAGTTTTTGAATGAGCTAGGAAAACTTTTCTTGTAACACTCCCAAACAACATATCATGATGTAGGGGCTATTTAATGCTCTCTCTTTTTTTGAGAGATTTGCAACATGTTTATTTGAATGGAATTTTTTTATTATTGCCCTGGTGGTGGAATAAGGAATTTTTAGTGCTTTAAGCTCATTTTACAGCCAATAAATGAGAGTATACTTCCTAGTTACATCAGCCTAGAACATTTTTTTAAGTATATAATGTAAGTAAAGAAGAGTGAAGTTTTAAATAGAAAAAATATCAAAACTTTTTGGTCATTTTTGAGCGAGATGCTAATGTTCTAATCAGATTCAATTATCTATGCTAAGCTGTAGCCAAAAATGCTAGTGCCAAACAGGATGGATTCAAAAATGGTAAAACTCAACTGTTGAACTCTAGGGGAGTCGGAAAATTAGTGGCATGCTCCTTTAACTAACCAATTAATCAAGGTTTTCTAGGGGTACCAATAATTTTGGCCATTGTGTACTACATAACTTCATACTGTGATCTTGCCCCAACTTCACTTTTTTTATATTTTTAATAAAAATATCAAATGGATAAACCATGTGTCATCAAACTTGTTCCTGGAGGGCCGTTGTCTTGCAGAGTTTTGCTCCAATCCTAATCAAACACACCTGAAGAAGCTAATCAAGGTCTTGCTTGGTATATGTGAAACCTCAAGGCATGTGTTTTGAGGTGAAGTTGGAGCTCCCCTCTGCAGGACACGGGCCCTTCTAGGGCAAAATGTAGTGACCCTTGGGATAAACAATGCAGAATTATTTTTACAGCCTTATTTGATCATTGGTTTTTATTTGCTTGCCCAAGGCAGGTGTTGTTGCTCAACAAGAGTTAATTTTTAACCCTGCATAAAATCTATTTCTGTGTATTACGCTCTTAAAAATACACTGCCACCTGTCTTCCTCTGTGTGTGTGTTTCTACCTGAAGGCCACCCTGTCGTTACTCTTTCTCAGGTCAACCAGCTGCAGGATGTCGTCCCTGGAGCAGCTGAGCAGCTGCCTGTGGTTGGGGCAGAGGTCCAGAGACGTCACTCTGCCCTGAAGTGGCACTTCCTGTGTGCAGGTCCCTGCCCTGCGAGATACAGAGCACCGCACTTCACTTTACCATCATATATTAGAGTAACCAAGCATAATAAAGCAAACAGATAAACATGACAATAAAGTACTTGTTTTATGACTGTTTACTGTATAAAACTGTAACTGTAACACCACAAGGTATCCATTTTTCAATTACTGAAGTAGCTTTTGTATTTTAACATATTAAAACCTGTTATACTATTTTTAATGTTCTGTAATTGTCAACAAATGGCAAATAAAATAAGAATAATAATAAACATCATCATAATAAAAATCATTAGTTGTTTAGTCATGGCTTTTAATTATACTCTAATTCTGAATAGCTATAATTATACATTTTATCCATTTAACCGAACCATCAGTATTAAGTACTGGAATAGGAAACAATGGTCTTATTAATACTTAGTGAAAAAATTACATTAAGAATTTCATTAAATAAATATTTTTGTCATAAGCGTGTTCTTAGTGCGGATGTGCGTCACGCCTCTCAGCAAGGCAGAGTGAGCAGAGGACATGGAGAGTTTCTATGCAAAACATTAAATAAGGAAAACCAGAGCTAATACAAAAGTGCTGATGGGGCAGCAGCATAATAAAAAATTTTAACTCCTGCGATTAGCTAACCTCAGGCGTCTGAGGTTTTTTCCCCCGCCTCTGACATTTGAGTGACAAACATATTAGCCAATCAAAATGGTC
>JAUCNO010000353.1:8366038-8377961 GCA_032353835.1 Enteromius viviparus
CACACAACAGCATGTAAGATTGATTGTCACTCAGTGTTGCTTCCAAAGTGGGCAGTTTGATTTCACAGAAGTGTGATTGGAGTTACATTATAAGAGTTCCCTTTTTAATTCAATTAACAATGAATTATTTTCAATGTATTTTTATTGACATTAAAATAATAAGTCTATTACTACAGCTCTGGCCAAGCCTTTTTTATGATAATAGAATTGCAGCTTTTTAAGAAAGGCATGATGATAATTTAATCAATAAAGGCTTGCTGCAGGGTGATTACTGGTTTATAGCACCTAGTTAAACTAGATTTATGATTATGTGATTAATCCTGAAAAACTGCGCACAGGTGCATTATTTGGTAAACCCAACCCCAAGTTTGCCTGAGGCAGTTATTGTTGTCTTTTGTAAAACAGATCAATGAATATTAACCAACAATATAAATTATACAAATGTGTTTTTATTTTACTTTTGAACTTTTAAAATATAATTGTTATTGTTAATTAAATATATATTAATACTAGTTTGAAGTCAAATGTACACAAAATAATGTCTTGTATTTTCTGTATACTTTAATACATTTTTCAAATACATCTTTTTATTTTTAAATGACCTTCTAAATAAATATTTTTTATTAAATATTTTGTCAGTAGCCTACTGTCTCTGCATTTTATGTAAACATTTCTTGGTTCCACACAAAGTAATTTTTCAATATATTAAAACTTTTAGGACTTTTGGGAAGCTTGTTGGACAAGAGTTTGAGGCTAAAGGTTAAACTCAAAGCAGTTTATGATACCCAAATGCAAAGAAATTGTAAGGTTGTTCAAGTAAGAACATGATGCAGAGAACAAAAAAGAAATGGCCTCTGATAATCCAACTGGAACAGCCAAAGGATAACAGGAACAAGAGTAAAGCATAACCACGTAAAATTCCAATGACACAGAAAAATACACAGATTGAAATCAGGTTTAAATACACAAGGCAAACTAAATGAAAAAAAGGTGAACTTAATTAGTGACTAAAAGGAAACAGGAATAGAAAAGAATGTAACAAATACCAATGCATAAAAGTTGGGCTGAGCTGCTTGATTGATTTGTTTGCTCTTAAAATTGAAACACACTACTTTTGCATGCCGGAGAAAGGTATTGGTAATCATTGCCATTTAACAGGTGTGTTATCTAATACCTGCTGCAGGAATGCTGTTGATGTTTTGCTGCATAGCAACTCTTTTAGATTCTCTTTGAATTATGTTCTTTTTCAGTTATAACGTATGTTTAATTTTGAAACATGTTAAACAGTAGCTTACATTAAAAAAATGCTGTACAGCACACACTTAGTAAACAGTCACACTGTTCAAAATCTTTTATTGGTTCTTTCATTTGAGTAACCATTTTTTCTTCTAGTGTGTATTTTTCTTTTTTAGCCAGATCAGAATATAAGCTTTTTTCCTACCTAGGCTATATATAGTATGTGTGGTAGACAAAGACATGATCACAGTGTTTAACAACCAAAGCTCTCTCAATAGTCAAACAAATATGGTTATTTTGGTATGTTTGTGTCTCTTTTACCATTCATGGAGGCATTTGCACTATTATTTATATGAATTAGTGATTTATTGCAAGTCTGGTTCTGAGACTAGATCTCTGTGACATAAATAAATGTTCAATTGAAACAACCCTGCATTTGCTCTTAACCTCACCTGGACTCACATTCCATTATGGACTCAACATCCCATCATGCTTTGCACACCCACACCTGTTCACATTTCTGTAAACAACACCTGCATCCAATTAACCACACCCATACACTCATTACTCTCTGCATTTAAACACTCACCACACTGAGATAGTCACAAAGTCTTGAATTCCCTTGTGTTTTATTTCCAAGCGGTTTCCCATGTTTGTTTTCTGGTTCTTTGTCTTGTTTCTCAGTTGTGATTGTTCACTGCCTACCCTGACCTTTGCTTTGTTTACCGACTCTGATTCAGCCCAGCCCTAACTGTACCTGTTTGCTCCTCTTGACCCTGCCTGTATGACCTTGCTTTAATAAACATGCTGCACATGGATCCGCATGCGTCTATCTCCAATGTTACATTTCCAAAGATTTTGGTTGTAAGAGAAAGATATCCTTGTTAAGCTATCCAATAGAACCCAGCGTTATGAGAGTAGGGTATGCCCTTTTTCTGGTGCAGCAAAGAAGTTTTTAAAAGTATTTTTGTTGACAAACATTTTATAAACAAGGCCCAGTTCAATGCTGGATTTGCACATTGTTTGATACTGAAAGATGGAGCAGTCCCAGCTATAAAAGATCCTGGTCATGATTCAGAACTGCAGACGCTAATGTAGGGCAAACTTCTTGCACGCTACTATTTTTAATAATAATACCAATCTCACATGTGAATGGTCTTGCACACATGACCTCCCGTTGTTTCCATGTCACTTCTCACGTGTGTTTGGTTGGTAGTTTGCGGACCGGGACAAAGTCATCACCTATTCTTCGTATTGTAAAGTCAAGCAGTGTAAACCCCCCTGTTGCCTGATCTATCATGCACTGTGAATATAGCAGCAACTGAACCCTACCCCAGATAGTGTGAAAAGTGTGAAAAGATCTGTGACTACTTTAAAAATCATGCAGTCTGAACTTGTTATAAATGAAACCTCTTCCGTCTGTAGGTGTGTTCCATTTGAACGTAAGTGGACTGCCAAGTGGACTTCACAGGGTATTCTGATGTCTTAAGTGAGATTCCATTCCGAAGGGAGCAAACATGTTCAATTTTTAGGGCACTGCGAATGCCACAGGGAATGAGGGAACAACGATACTTCACAGGAAGTGGAGAGAAAAAGTCACCCAACTTTGCACACTGCGATAGAGCAGAACCGTTGAAAGAGTTTTTTTTAAAGAATTGGCAATAGAGCTGTTGCAATAAATATACAATTGTATATTTATTTATTTTTTATTTGTATATAAGTGTTTAAATTTGAAAGGGAAATAAATTCATCTACATGACCCTGCCATTTCTTTGATGACGTTGCAGGATGTTCCAAATTAGCGATTATTATCAGTGAAGTCCACTTCAACAGATATACCGTGCTTAGGGAGTAGGGAGCAGTGAACACTGCATAGGGACCCTTTCAATTGGAACACCTTGTGTTTTTTTGGCAATCGGCGCAAGTGCTCATCACTCTTTAGCTCTGTCCAGACAGCACACTTCCAGGAGCTCTGCTTTTTTTGGACAGAATCGTAATGTGTTATCTTCCTTTTATAAATGTGATCAAACTAAATACTTTTTGGAGATATGAAGGATGCAGTACTACTCTACGGGTACTCAAGATTAACATGAGATTGGGTGAAACTGTGCGTTATGCCCACTGAAGCATAATTTGAAATAAACAATAATTGTAGCTGTAGTTCGTTGAGGAGACTGACACATAATATAATCGAGTACAGCTCATTTATTAGCTCTCACGTAGATTAATAAATCAACTGCATTACTTTCATGCCAAACCTATCAAAACCTATTTAACCAGCAGGGGACCTTTAAACACAGGAAAGACCATATATGAACATAAACCTTAAACACATCTTTTCCATATCTTGACTGACTGGATTACACATCGGTTGTCTGCAGTAGCCATGATAAATCAAAACATTTAATGCAAAAAGTTAAATACAGTAACACTCTATTTTAAAAGAACCAAGGAATGTTTCCACGTTTTTCTCCCATGCAGAAGTACCAATATACGAAACTTGTAAACATTTTTTATTTAGCAACATGTTTTGAAAAATAAAAAACTAAAGAGCTAACGTGACTAAAAGTTGTGTGATGGCACTGGTTTGTATCTGATTCTTTGCGCTCTGGCTCTGTAGACGATCACTCCACACACCATGACTACTGTTGCCAAAAGACAAACAGCAATGACAACAAGGTTCAGATTCAGAGCCGGACCTACAGTGACCTCTGAAATGTGAGTTAAGGTTGAAAAGTGAGTAAAGGTTGAAACACTATTTTTTGAATAATTTTGAACAATCATCTGTTAAATACATGATTGAATGATCTGTCTTACGTGATGTGCTTCTCTTCAGTCGCAGGGGCCCCTGGGAGATATAGTGACTGCCGGTCTGGATGAGAGCCTCTCTTTTGTGCTGGTGGTGGGGCGGTGGAGAGACTGTGCTGTTAACACAGCCCTGAGAGCAGCGGGTGTGGGGATTGTTGGCCTGACAGATGATGACTGAGCAGCTGATGAACACCTAGAGAGGGAAGAAAGGACAAGAGAGTGACAGAAGGCAGGGTTTTCAGATTTATTTGCTTAAAGATGCTCTGTATTATGTAAATCAGAGTATATGAGAGGAAATGCACTTGCACTTTGCAGAATTTTTTTTTTATTTAATTAATCAATCAAGCAAAAATGTAGCAATTTCTTTTTAAGAAATTATTATTTTTTATTGGTGCGGTACCATGTACAGCATTTTATTCAGAGAGAAGTTGTACAGGCAGTGTCAGAAGAAGCAAACAGGAACAACAGAGGCTAGGCTGAATCAAGGTCAATGGTCAAGGCAGGCCGTGAACAATCACAAGGAGAGTAACAATACAGTGTGTGATTAGACCAGGGGTGAAGCATACTGGGAGATAGAGTCCGTGGGTGATAAGGTGAAAGTTTGTGGCTGAGGGTGAGAGCAGACAGGCCGAATCATGACAGTCATACAGCAAGAAATTTTAAGCAGTGGAATTCTTTTCAATTTTGATAATAATTTAAAGTGTTTCTTGAGCTGCAAATCAAAATATTTGAATGATTTCTGAAGGATCTTGTGACACTGGAGTAATGAGGCTGAAAATCCAACAGGAATAATTTAAATTTTAATATACATGTACATTACGGACCAAAAGTTTGGACACACCTTGTCATTCAATGTGTTTTCTTTATTTTCATGACCATTTACATTGGTAGAATCTCACCGATGGCATCAAAACTATGAATGAACACGTGGAGTTATGTACTTAACAAAAAAAGGTGAAATAACTGAAAACATCTTTTATATTCTAATTTCTTCAAAATAGCCACCCTTTGCTCTGATTACTGCTTAGCACACTCTTGGCATTCTCAAGATGAGAGTCAAGAGGTAGTCACCTGAAATGGTTTTCCAACAGTCTTGAAGGAGTTCCCAGAAGTGTTTAGCACTGTTGGGCTCTTTGCCTTCACTCTGCGGTCCAGCTCACCCCAAACCTCAATCACCTCATCTCGATTGGGTTCAGGTCCGGTGACTGTGGAGGCCAGGTCATCTGCCGCAGCACTCCTCCTCTCTCCTTCTTGGTCAAATAGCCCTTACACAGCCTGGAGGTGTGTTTGTGGTCATTGTCCTGTTGAAAAATAAATGATCGTCCAACTAAATGCAAACCGGATGGGATGGTATGTCACTGCAGGATGCACTGGTAGCCATGGTGGTTTAGTGTGCCTTCAATTTTAAATAAATCCCCAACAGTGTCACCAGCAAAACACCCCCACACCATCACATCTCCTCCTCCATGCTTTACAGTGGGAACCAGGCATGTGGAATTCATCCATTCACCTTTTCTGCGTCTCACAAAGACACGGCGGTTGGAACCAAAGATCTCAAATTTGGAATCATCAGACCAAAGCACAGATTTCCTCTGGTCTAATGTCCATTCCTTGTGTTTCTTGGCCCAAACAAATCTCTTCTGCTTGTTGCTTTTCCTTAGCAGTGGTTTGATGGCAGCTATTTGACCATAAAGGCCTGATTCGCGCAGTCTCCTCTTAACAGTTGTTCTAGAGATGGGTCTGCTGCTAGAACTCTGTGTGGCATTTATCTGGTCTCTGATTTGAGCTGCTGTTAACTTGTGATTTCTGAGGCTGGTGACTCAGATGAACTTGTCTTCAGAAGCAGAGGTTACTCTTGCTCTTCCTTTCCTGAGTCGGTCTTCACGTGTGCCAGTTTCGTTGTACTGCTTGATGGTTTTTGCGAGTCCACTTGGAGACACAATTTAAATGTTTGGCATTTTCTGGACTGACTGATCTTCATTTCTTAAAGTAACGATGGCCACTCATTTTTCTTTAGTTAGTTGATTGGTTCTCGCCATAATATGAATTTTAACAGTTGTCCAATAGGGCTGTCGGCTGTGTAGTAACCTGACTTCTGCACAAAACAAACTGATGGTCCCAACCCCCATTGATAAAGCAAGAAATTCCACTTATTAACCCCGATAAGACTCACCTGTGAAGTGAAAACCATTACCTCTTGAAGCTCATGAGAGAATGCCAAGAGTGTGCAAAGCAGTAATCAGAGCAAAACGCAGATCCTCATTTTACAAAAGCTAGAATGATTTTTTAAGTATGAAGCCATACATCATTGCTTATTGCTTTAAATGTTGGATCTACAGAAATCAAATCTGTTCATCTTGCTGCTGTAAAAATTAGCTGCCAAGTGCCAACTATTGACATATTCAGCTCATTATGACTGTGACCGAGAGTGTCAAGGAATATTACTCAAAAGAATACTCAAAAATCCGATACATGAATTTATCATGGCCAAATCAAAGCAGAGACAGCAACAATGAGTGTTCGTAAGAAGAAACAGTTTTGTTTAACAAAATACTGGTAAATCAATATGGCAATCAATGCACAATAGATTGCCAAGGCACCACCAGACATCAGGGGTCATGGATCTTCATGCTCATCTCCAACGATTCAGCTTAAAGCATGTGCAGAACACGTAGTGACAGTCTGTTTTAGATCTAGCGAGATAGCTTCCAATGATATTTTAACACCTAATTTACACTTTGGTAATTAAGCAAACATCTAGCTACCCGTTTTCCCATGCTTTCTCATTTCCCTGTTGTCACACGTATGAAAGTATGGTGATAAATACCGATTGATTAGCTCCTCGTCTCCCCAGGTTATCACACAACCACAAATAGTACATGGTGAGAGGCCAAAAAGTGCCTTGAGCATGATGGAGCCATTTTCACATTTTTCTCAGTCGTTACTGTTTAAAACAACCCATAAGAGAATGAAATTGAATATACACTTCATTAAAAGAATTACCTGTAGGCTTGCACTTTGTCTACAGTGTTATTTATTAGGTTGTACCTTTCTAAGTCAATTAACAAGTTAGTCACTTGATTTATTGAGTTTCTCATTACCTAAGCTAAAATTTTAATACATGTTTTCAGTGATGGAGTACTATGAACTATCAAATCATATTAAAAGATCTGTAGGTTTGTAGGTTGGACATTGATATGACAACATCAAGGACAGCGAATTACAAAATGTTAACTTCATCGAATTTAACAGATTAATTTCATTTTGAATTACGGAGACCTAAAATTAGTATAAAGTACTCAAAATTTGCATTCATTCTCAAAGACCTTGGGTCATACAGAGAAAAAAAGACAGGTAAATTAATTACTGCCACCTTCGGGTGTACAGAAAACCAACACTACCCTGCTGGAGAGAGCAAAAAACATCTTAAACCAGCCTAATCTACACTGCTGGTCTTAGCTGGTCTCTCCAGGCCACTATACTTACTCCTGGGCACTTTTCAGTTGGTCAGATTGAGACTTGTAAACCATCTTAGGCTGGTTTAAGCTATTTTTTTCAGTACTTTTTGCGGGATCCAATTATTTACAACAGCAGGACTGTTTTTATTGTAAATGTACACAAATAAATTAATATTTAGAATAGTTTTGAATAATGTCAATTTTTGAACGAGTATTATAAGCTGTTTCCACTTTTATAAGGGGAAAAAATGACCTACTAACTCGACTACTATAATTTTCTGAACAAATTTAATAATTAATAATACATTTTAACTTTCTAAGTGTTAAAAGAAACATCAAATTAAGATATTTATGTTTGAAAGGTAATTCATTGTTTTTAACCATATTTTAAATTTTAGATTCAATAATATTATGATTTAATGCGCTTTTGAACTAGGCTGCTGTGCTTTGACACGAGCAACACCAATAACACAGCTGCCAATAGAATAATTCTGTCATGTGATGTGACACTGAATTTATTTGCGTTAAAGCCCTTTTTCTCGACAAAGGGTGTTTCCAAACATTTTTTGCGACAATTGAAGTAACAATATAAGTTAGAATGTATGCGCTAAAGTTAAACGGAAAAATACTGTGTCGACATTTACAAAATTATATAGATAATTAGCATTTCCATCAAACTGAGTCGGTAAAAAATTTGAAGCACTAAATATTTTTAACTCCTTGGATGGAAACCTGGCTACTCTGCACGAGCTACTATCACGTGCGCAGCTCATCAAGGCTTGCAACACCTGTGTAGACTTCACGAGCACAAACTTACTCGGTTTAGCCTCCTCCAAACATCTGATAGGTCACTATCACTCGACACCGCACAAAACCTAGGAAATCGCGTTTTCCACATGAGCGCGCACCGAACGCATACTGCCCGCGGTTTAGCACCGCAACATACAAGTAGACGTTAACGCACGCATTTACCTCTGTGTCGTAGATTTTGGTAATGAGCGAGAAGGAGTACTGCCTGGACTCGCGGATGTGCTGGATGGCCAGCTGAACGGCCGGCTCGATGCCTTGACTGATGCTGCTCATCAGCGCTGATTCATTCATCGGCATCAGGACCATGATGGGCAACTTCTCACCATCCCTCGTGTACCAGTTGTTGTCCAGGCCGTGCCTTGTGTAATCGTTGCAGATCTTCGCCAATGCAGGATGAAATCCCAAGACGCACAGGAGTAGGCATCCCGACAGAAAGATCATGTCACATCTGCAGTCCCTCCGGGACGGAGCCATGCTACCGAACAACTGAGATCCACCTTCTCACTGTCCTGGCATTGCAATCTTTAGGTTATTTTTGGATGCTGCGATCATTCAAAGAGAATTACATGATATTCAATCGTACAGGCTCTCGCGCACTCGATCTCTTGAACAGAAATGATGCGTAAAACCAAAAGGTGTCCAGTCGCAGGGGTTATAAACTAAGCTGCTTCCCCTTTCACGGGTCCTTATCAAATCCTGCCCGATTCAATCCTTCCTTTCACCTCCAATACACCACCGAATGCGCACATCACAATCCACCGCCTGTGCGTTACGCAGAGGTGCGCGCTCTCTGATTTGAGTCGACCGCTATTGCAAATGTAAATGTAAGAGCCGAATATATTCCAAGCAGTTGAGGAGTTGCATCCCCATGTGAAAGGCGCATAGGTGAGGGCGAGCCCTGGTATGTAAAAGCAATCCGAGTGAGGATATCCGTGCGACACCGATGCTGCTGCCTCGGCGGATGCGCTTCACTTCTTTCGCGCGCTGGCCGCGCTGTGCATGTATGCGTGTGCGCGTGTGTCAGCGCGCGCGACACAGGCAGAAAACATTCTTCACTGCAAGCTATGTTCTCTCAAAAAACAAAACAAACAAACAAAAAAAAAATACGCGACCGACAGACCAACAAGGGAGCTGTTAACGCATTCAATAACCTAAATACTGTCTCCTACGAGGTGATATATGAGGTAAATTGCCCACCTGAGCCCAATAGAGTGCTTTTTAAAATATGTACTCAGAACGTAAACATAACCAGACAGGCGTCGACAGTCCTGAAAGCTGGTTAAGTTCGTTGAAAGATTTAGTCGGGAGTGAGGACTTGACATTCTACAATTAAGTTAAATCATGTTGCATATTGTTTATTTTGGCCATCTACATATTACAGCAAAATAAACACTGCCACCTAGCTATAATATGCATGTATGTGAATAAAGTTCATTTCTCGCAAGTTAGTGCGCATCATTTCTAATTAAGCTCAAAATACACCTTCAAGAAATGTCGATAGATCTGTTTGGCAATGGAAAAGATGACAGGCAACAAATTTCAGAACTGTTCAGCATAAATTATATGCTTCTCACCGGAAGTCACCTCTTACTAAAGATAAAGTCGTTGTATTAACATATATTAATATTATAATTTCCAGCAGTATCTAAAATTTTTGTACACATACAGACAATAGCTTAAGCAGGAAAGCAATATACTTGCATTTAAATAACTTTTTTTTTACCATATTCAGTGAAAAGTTACTTGAGCATTCACCGTTAATTGTATTAAAGAGGTTCACATGTTTAAATGTGCCCTGCATGTCATGCTGAACTTAACAGCTACTGCTTTTAACATTATTTTATCATTTTTATTAATTATTAGACATGCAGTTTTTCATAAATAAAAACTAAGTGAGAGGCTACAAGGAATATTAATACTGAAATTTCACTTGTCACACCAGCAGGGTGGATGGATGGAGAGATAAATTTACTGCATCATGGAGGAAGCCTGACACCATAAACCAAGTATGATATCAATGATAAGAGCACTATTAACAAGAGTACCATACAGCCATAATACAGTAAATCATAAAAACAGCCCAGCAGAGCTGTGCACTACCAGCGTATTGGTGAACTGGACACCCTTATCTTACTGGTTCGATCACATACAGAGACTCTATACACACATATAGAGACATCTTTCACCACTGTCTGTGTAGCTTTCTCTTGTGTGATTTCCAGATGAAGAAATAGGTCAAGTTGTTGTCCCATCTGTTTGCTTTATGCAAGACACCTCCCTCCTTTCTGCTAGAGAATACGATAAGAATCGTGCACAAATGTGGTGGATTAAAATACAAGGACGCTCAAAACAGAAAGTGGGAAGATCAAGCCTTGTATTGGCCAATAAATAATTTTATTATATTACAGACTATATTATTTTCTATTAAGACATTCACATACACATCTGTGCGATTTACTCATAATTTAAATTTCATTATATTTAATTTCCAAAATCTATTTATTCAAGTTATAATAATGTCAAATAAAATTAAATACAAATTAAAAAAAAACTTTAATGTTGTAAAAAAGTTTGAAATATTATAAGAAGTTTCTATCTACAATTTATATGTAAATGCATTTTTAAAATGTAATGTATTCCTGTGGTAAAATTTCAAAGCTGAATTTTCAGCAATTTCATTCTAATGCTGTTTTGCTGCTCAAAAACATGTATGTTTTTTAAGCAGTTCTGCTGCTTGAGATGTTTGTAAAAAACCATAATAGATTTGTCATAGATGGAAAACAACGTAAATACACAATTATCCCTTATTATATCAACTTACACACTAAATTATTAAATAGTAAGTACATCTGAAGATGTATATTTATGGTGAAATCTGTCAAAGAACCTGGGTGCATTAATGTCCTGAAGATCCTGTGAAGTCCACACTTGATGCAGGTGAGCACACAGCTATCTGCAAACTTGCCACACACACTCACAGTCCTGTCTGACATGTCTCCACTTAATAGAGATTAATGGGACAGCCTGAGGACATTCTTCAGTGCAGCACTGACAATGCATTCCTGCTGGATGCATCCTGAATTTTGAATGTCATATATAAGCGTAAATGAAAAATGAAGCCTTATGAAGTAGCCATGCCAAGATCTAGCCATTTATCAAGGAAATGGTGTCATAAAATATTTAAAATGTAGGGGGATAATCATTTCAACAAATATTCATTAAAACAAAAGATTTATGGAACGTTACCTCTGCAAAATCATGAAAATGTATAATTTATAATTTTTATGATATATATATATATATATATGCACTATTGTTCATTAGTTTAAAGCCATTTTTTATTCATACTTTCATTCAACAATCATTAAATAAAAAAAAAGTTACAGAAAAGGCAAAAAAAATCAAATAAATGTTATTTTTTCAACTTGCAATCATTAAAGAATTATAAAGAAATCAAAAAAAATATATATGACATATGCATTTTTTTTGTATACTTTTCTTATAACATTGAACATTATCTGATAAAAATAAATGTTTTGTGTCTTTATTATTCAAACAAAAATACTGTGTTTGAGAGTAAAACTAATTATTTTGTAATTAAAAAATAAAAG
>JAUCNO010000353.1:8378061-8394960 GCA_032353835.1 Enteromius viviparus
ATCTATCTATCTATCTATCTATCTATCTATCTATCTATCTATCTATCTATCTATCTATCTATCTATCTATCTAATAATAATTAAAATAATAATAATTTTATGGAGGGCCACTATTAACCTTAAAGGGTATTGCTGATGTAAATATATATGTAAATGAATTATATAAAAAACTAAGCACAATGTGTTGACTGTGCAAGGAAATGCAGTATCACTTAAAATCAACTGAGGGAGCACTTGCATTGTGCTGCAATATTGCTTCTTCCTCTGAATGAATGCAACCACGACCGCTAGCAATTATGAGCTCACTGACACAACTAATCAGAACATAGCATTAAGCCTTTCATTTGAATCATTTTAGCAACAAGAAGCAAGGGACAATGTTTTAAGGTTCAAGATTATGATGTTAAACTGGATAGTTAAGGTGGCTGAGGTTGTTAACTTATCTCCAAGTATTGCGGCAGTTGCCTAGGTAACAGTTTGAGTTTCTCCAATAAGCCATGCAAGTGTTATAAAAGTCTCAGAGGTGAAAAATCGGAGTACCCCCTAGAAACCTTTGGCAACATCTGCACAGAGAAAGATTCTCAAAACCTACCACAACAGAGACCAGCAGCATGCAGAAGCCTCTCATAATCCCATTTGCCGAGAAGAGACGAGTACTTCAGGTGTCTGTGCGGACAAATCGCAGATGTTTAGTGCCCCCGCCCCTAAGATTTTGTCTATGCGAACAAGCTCTTATTCTTTGTACTCCATCAATGCTCCAGTTTTAGGACGCATGCCATTATGCAGCCAATGTATCAGGCGTCCTTGGAAAAATTAAGAGGAACGGTTTATTTAAAGTCGAACACAGGCTTCTAAATGAGTTTGAACAAATGACTAATTCCTGGAAGCATTAACTGATGTAATTTCAGGAGAGGCCATCTTTTTCCACTAAGTTGCTTTTACAGCACACGCATTATAAAAGCTCCCAAGAGCTAAATCAGATTCCATTTAGACTTTTTCTGTTGTTTTCTGCTCAAATAGCACATTAATGACTTGCTTTTAAGGCTGCAACACAACATGGAGTCATTTAGACATAAGAGACACAATGTTTGCTTTCTGAGTCATATATATGCTCCACACAGAGACCTTATGCTGCAGGGGACTGACCAGTCTGTCCAGGTTGACACTTTAATTCTCACATTGTAACCTTTTGGAATGAATAACCTGTCAGACGTTTGACTACAGCCTATAAAACAGATCAGTCTCATAATGGCAGTTGCATTTAATTTTGGCTTTTGATCGGCGCTCTAATTTACCGTTCGTGGTGTTCTGCAACCCTTCAGCAGTTGGTCTAAATCCCTTTATACCTGAGAAGTAATTTACGTCAGTTAGACTCTTTAAGTATAGATATCTGACACACAGTTTCACCATTCGTTTGCAGAACGTTCACATTTGCAGTGCCACTTAATGGCGTGTTAAAGGGTGCTTTAAACCACCTCATATTAACATGCCAACACTAACAATGTACAGTGGGACTCATCTGCAAAACAGAAAGGTGAAATAATGGCCCTGGGTGCTCTGTTCTGAAGACACAACACCTTGTTGCCTGCGGGAACAGATATACAGGGTAGGCAATTAAAGTTTGAATTACACGCTCACATCGTACCACATGAGTCTGCGTTCAAAGAGTCATGCTCACTTTTATGATCAGTCATCACTGCTGCATCACTCTATTTTCAGATGCCTCTCAGCAGGACTGTGAAAATGGAAAGTTTTTCATTTGTCAAAGAAAGTTAAATTAATGCTTTGACATCTCTTTGCTGTTCAGTTTCCACTGCATACACTACCCCCCAGTTTCACAGACAAGACTTAAGCTAGTCTCAGACTAAATTGCATGTTTGAAATGTCTCAGATGAAAATATCTTACTCTGACGTATCTTAAAACATGTCAGTGTCATTGTTCTGTGTTAAGATGCACACCTGTAATATTTTTTTAATAAGGCGTTTTTGTAAAAGTTGCTTAAATATCTTAATTTAACTAATGCCTAGTCCTGGCTTAAGCTAAGCCCTGTTTGTGAAACCAGGCCTTTAAGTATTAATATGTACCTTTACTGTAGGTACAAATATGTCCCTTTTGAAAGGGTACTGCCCTGGTGACATTTTGTTCCCTTTATTTCTGAGAGTGCAGCACAAGTATTGAACATTAATAGTTAATGTTTTTTGAGCAGCAAATCAGCATATTAAAATTATTTCTGAATGATTATGTGTTAGCAAATTCATCTTTGCTAACACAGGATTCAATACTGACTTCGATGCTATAGTGTACATAGTCCATTAATGTGGTGATGCTAACATCATGTAACACTGGAGAACCAATGAGGCCAGACATTAGATAATTGGATTGGTATACGAGTAATATGGATTTATTTTATAAATCCTTGATTTCCTTTTTAGAGCTTGAAAGGTTTGACTCTATGGACAAAACGGCTATAATATGATCCAAATGATCTTTCTTTATACCTTCTCTTACATTGGTTGTGGTTCTCAACCAGATGACACTGAAGGGAGAAAAATGAAAAAGGGAGTTTTGTTTATTTTGCTTTATTTAAATGGCACTTTTCACAATATGCATTGTTTTAAAGAAATAACAGACATAATTTTTCCTATTTTAATACTTTCGGCAAATAAGTTTGTAAGAATGGTTGTTGTCATAATAAATCACGCACCGGCTGCTGCCCCCGATCATACTCTCGTAGCAGGCAGATTGTGATGTTGGCTAGCAAGCTGGAGTAATGCCCAACAGAAAACATTCAACAAAATACGTTAATAAGTTGCTGCTGATATAGAAAATGTTAGTTTTTGTTATTTACTGTACATTTTGGTTCTGTTCAAAAAGAAAACTAAATAGCATGTACAATGCCCTAGAAGATGTCTAAAACATTAGAGTTGAACTAGTCTAATATATATACATGTACAATAGATTTAAGGCATTTACTCACGTTTTGAGAACCTTTTAAAACTGCTGCCTTCGCGGCTTTTTTATTTTAACTTTAATGGTGGGTGTATTTTAATAGCGCACTGTATTTTCTGGTTTGAAAGTTAAAAAGTTGGTGTATTTATATATTGTATACATTATCATATCAACATCTTTTTTTCCCACGCCGGATTCTTTGTGAAGCAGATGAAAAATCATAATCATAATCAATTCCTAAACATCCAGTTCAGGCCTTATTAACATCGAAGCTTTTAAAAAGTAATTAAATTCTTCATTTAAGAAAGGATTCCGAATAGCACAAGCACATTTGCATTTTGTTTTCAGTAAAACTAGGCAGCAGGGGAAAAAAAAGCTGTGCTGTGATTTAACAAGGTCTTTGTTAGTTTATTCCACAGATATATCTGAGTGCCATTGGGCTCTTTGTATGCCAAACAAAAGATTATCAGTGCAAGACCAAGCTTCAAAACTGCACAGGAGGCCCATCAGAAGGCATTATGAGGGCTTTCACTTCCTGCATTTCTTTTTGATTCCAAACAGAAATATAAAGATGACTGTTTTATAAGAAAGTGTGCCTAATGTGGGTAGACGTTAATGAATTAGTTATAATAATGATCTCCGGACGTGTGAGGCATCTCACAAGCTTATTAAATCAATTCCTAAATGAATGATTGTGATTTACCATTCACTCTTGTCTGTCTTTACATTTCTTAATGCAGCATGTGAATTTGGGTCCTTCAAAGCATCTCAAGGGGACCAGCAGTGTCTCCAGTGTCCCATCAACAGCCGCACCATCAGTGAGGGTGCAACCAACTGTGTGTGCCGCAGCGGATACTACCGTGCAGACTCTGACCCTCTACAGATGCCCTGTACCAGTATGTCATTCTCTTATGCTATTTTATGTCATTTATGGTGGTTTTGACTCTCTTTTTGAAAATCAGACAGGCTTTGATGTGGTCCACACACACATTTAGTCAATTTTGATTATCTTCAAAGCACTCAGGAATAGGATTTTCTCAGTGCAGCTGGTAAAAAATAAGGATGCATGATATTCCATATTGGTTATCGGCTGATATTAGTATAGTAATTGCTGATAATAAGATTAATTATTTCTCCATTAATATTTAATTGTGCTGCTCATTTACCACAATCGTATATTTAGTTGACCTTTGCCATTAACATTTAAAAAAAAGTTATTTAATTACTTTTAATTACTTTATTTTGGATGCAACTAATCGTGATTAATTGTTTGGCAGCACTCCATTTTGCATCATAATATAGAAATTTAATATACAAAATAAACATACTCATTCATTTTTCAACTTATTCTTCTAGTAACTTCTAGTAATAAAAAAGTAAGAGCAGAACATTTTATTAAAACTGTTGTTGTGTAGTAATAATAATAACAACGACATCAACAATACATTAGGGATGTAACGGTATTGTAAATACCGCCTTACCACAATATCAAATTTTTTCGACAATACCTTGGTCGCATGACTCAATAAAACAATACAGTAGGTCTTCTGAGAAAAGTTTGCTCAGGCGAATGGAGCGAACCGGAGGGAGCGGGAAATACAATTCCCATCAGCCCAGGCGTGCGCCCATCATTCTTTGTGGTCTGTTGTCAATTCAGTGTTGTCAACTTAGCGACTTTGTCTCTATATTTAGCGAATATTCAAATCCCCTTGGCGTCATTTTTCCCTAAAAGCGACAAGCGATAAATCTAGAGTTCTCGGACAAACCTGACGAGTCTCCGGTACTGCAGGGCTAGCGCGAGCTCGAGCTCATTATTGCAGCGCATGCACACAACACTCTCTGCGTCTGTTCTGTTCAGCGAGCGGCTTATGGAGTTATTTTTGTGTTTTTATTATTCAAACAAAAATATTGTGTTTATGAGTAAAACAAATTATGTTGTAATTAAAAAATAAAAGTTTGCAAAAAAAGTCTTCTTAAATCTCAAAAAGAAAGAAATTGATAACAAAAGTATTTGCAGTGCATGTACTTTTCTTTCCAATCTTTATTTTTGTTTGCGCACTTCAAACACTTTTCATCGCAAAAAGTTTTGCTCTCTTTTCTGCTTTTCTGATTAACTTCTTAACTTTTTTTGCGAGTCTAAAATTTTTGTTTGCGAGTTAAAAAGTTTTGCTTGAAAGTAAGTTGCATCTCAGTGGGCGGTCTCTACCTACCAGGATTTAAAGGCCTTTTTCTATTGGTCACTCTCCATTGAAGTGACCACGCCCACTACATTTCGCCAGTCTAACTAAGGATTTTTAACTTTAATGTTTTTTTTTTTAAACATTTTAAAATATATTAAAATACAAACAATATATTTTACAACATAACAATTTTACTGTATTTTTCTAATTAATTTTACTTGCAGTAAGTTCTTTTAAAAACCTATAAACAGAATGTATTCCTATTAAGACTGACTTCTTGAAGTTTGTGTATAAAATCAGTTCAATGATATTTAAATATATTAAATAACAATACCTTTAAAGCACTGTAGTGACGGCCAAGTAGTGCACAACACAACAGAAACAACCTACAACGCACCAAAATTAGCACAACACAATGAAATTAGGCGTTGAGCTGTGGTGATTTTGTGGTGTTTTGCACTGCTGGGCGTCACCTGGGCATTGTCATTCTCAGTTAAAAACAGAAATTTTGCATATAAGAGGAAAACTGGCAAAGTCAATGCAGCTGAGCACAGGCTCAAATTTCAGTGGTCGTGCTCTGGTGAATTCTCTATGAGCTGCAGAAGCCATTCTGAAAGCTTCATACCTTTTCTCTGCGATTCCACCGGTAAGACAGCTTCCGTCTCTGGGGAAGGTCCCTCAAGTCTCTCACCAAAATTGAAAATGAAATTGCAGTGATTAACTTCTCCGGTCTCGGGTCTTTCAAACCTTTTTGAGCTCTGAGACTGCAGCTTTTGCGCTTCCAGACCCTTGTTCAAAAGAGAAGGTGTTTTCAGAACAACAAATAACACACACTTTAGAAACACTTCATTAGAAAGCAGAATATGAATGATGTTGACCTTGAAGAATACCAGCACAGGCCTAATCACAGTATAAACAGCTTCTTGAGACTTATAGAGCGCTCTATTGAAAAAAGAGCCTTGCACTGTGATGTATTTCCATGGGTAAAAAGGTACAATTGTTCTTATTTGTTTCTGGCATGCATATGTAGTTGGGAAGGTTTCAGGGCTGTTGAAGAATTGCTTCTGCTTTGTGAGTCAGAAGTCCCGTTTTCGTGAATTCCATGCATATCAACTAGATCCTGTGTGATTGATTCTCAGCCTGTTTACAGCAGGCTGTGTAAAACACATACTCCGTGCAGAGGTAAACTGAATAGATTTTGTCAATAGGTTGAGGATTTACTATGTGTATTATAGATCCAGTGCACATCCTCAGCACAGTCCTTAAAATATAAAGAAGTCCTGTAGGGTGGTACAGAGACTTTTCTGAGAAACTTTTTCTATCAACAATGATGTGATGGACTAACCCTGAATAATGACACTTCCTGACCTTCTTTGTGGTTTCATTTATCCTGCTTCCAGACTCTTTTCCTACTGTTCTCTAGATTATATACAGATTAAGGATTAAACTGTTGGAAAGACGAGAGTGTCCTACATCTCAGCATTGAGATTTAGAAGAATACTCTTAGACCAGTCGCCGTTTCTAGAATTTCGGTGCAACAATGTGTTGTGATGATATACTTTGTTCAAGTTAAACTTTTATGTAGTTTTCACTAATCCTTGTGACAAATAATAAACTTTAATTATTATATTAAATATTTGGTCAAAATAAAAAAAGTGATATTGAGAAATGCTATTACAGTTATTTTGTATTAATTATTTTTTCCATTTTCAGCAGCCATCCAGTCTTTATTAATGATCCTTAATAAATCTATATCTAGATGAAGATTTTTTTGATGAAAGGGTAGCATTCATTTAAAATATTTTACCTTTCTTTTCTCAGAATTCTATAATAATACAATTTTTAAAACATGGTGATGCATGTGTCAGTACAGTCTCTACACTCTGAAAAATAAAGGTGCTTGAAAGGTTTTTTTACAGTTATGCCAGAGAAAAAAACATTTTTGGTTCCGCAAAGAACCGTTCAGCAGATGTTCTTTAAAGAACCATCTCTTTCTCACCTTATATAATCTGAAAAACCTTTCACCACAAAGAACTTTTTTTGAAACAGAAAGGTTCTTCAGATGTCCTTTTTGAAAATATTTGGACAAAAAAGGTTCTCCTACGGCATTGGTCTCAAACTCAATTCCTGGAGGGCCACAGCTCTGCACAGTTTAGCTCCAACCAGCCCCAAATCACACCTGCTTGGACGTTTCTAGTGATCCTAAAGGCCTTGATTAGTTGGCTCAGATGTGTTTGATAAGGTCTGAAGCAAAACTGTGCAGAGTTGTGGCCCTCCAGGAATTGAGTTTGAGACCAGTGTTCTATGGCATTGTGAAGCACCTTTATTTTTTCTTGTCGGAAGGAGATTGACTACCTCCTGAGGCCTGCTTCCCCACTGACTGTACGGCGACAACCCCCAACAAACACCATGATCAATATGGTTAAGTGTCTGTGGAGAGTTCCAGTAGAGTCCAACTCACTGTCACATTCATCACCTGCATGGTTTCAGCAGCAGTAAGAGACTTCCACTTCTCCACTGCGCTCATATAGATGCTTGGCTGTCTCTAATGTGATCCATATCCTGTCCAAACTTGAGACTTCAGGTTGAGGCTGATGAATTTGCAGACAACTTATTTTCAGCAGCTCATGCACAGAGGGAGCCAGAAGAGGTTGTAAATGCGTCTCAGTGCTGTTTCAGCATACTGAGCCTTCGACCTGTATGTGTTTGAGCAAACAGATGCTCTGTTCATTAGTGAATGTGCTGAAGGCTAGCCCTGTTTCATGCTGCTTAAAATAGAAGAAAACAACACTAATTTCTTTGCCAACTCTACCATTTCTTCTATATATATATATATATATATATATAAATAGATGTAGATATATGCTGATTATAGATATAGATCTCACTTGTTCTGACCAGAGACATAACATCTGTAATTAAAATAAAAAGAATAAAATACAAATAAATATCTAAATATCTAAATTTTTAACTGGAAATAATTTACATTTTAGCCTAGCATTTGTCTGAGATGTTCACCTGCTCCTTCTGCTGTTTATGAAAGTTGGCAAAACAACAATAAAAAGTGCTTTTTTGCCACCTACTG
The DNA here is from genome assembly GCA_032353835.1 of Enteromius viviparus. NCBI lineage: Eukaryota > Metazoa > Chordata > Actinopteri > Cypriniformes > Cyprinidae > Enteromius > Enteromius viviparus. The sequence goes on from JAUCNO010000353.1 coordinate 8,386,277, forward strand.
GATTAGAGTGTGAAGAGCTAGCAGGTGTTCAGGAGAACAACCCACCTTTTTTCTATGCCCCATGATGCTTTGCATAAATGATGGGAGTAATTAACATTTTTAAACAATCATCAAAATGTTCACTTTATGAAGAAAATGATCATTGTTAATCTTCTTCCTCTAATAGTAGACACAGCTTAGTGATTGGTCGCTCCAAGATGGAGTTTGACGGAGTAAGTTGCCTATGATGAAAACCTTTAAGCAATTACAAAATTTTGGCCTTTCTCTTGCACAAAATATTTGTATGGCTTGAAAAGCATGAGCAAAAAATGAACCGGTAAAAAGATCCAGTGAAGGAATATATCTCACCCTTCGGTTTCAAGACTTTTCCAGCCAGCTGAATGATGACAGGTCTGAGCTGGTTGGTTGGGATTCAGATCCAGCTGTGATGTGACTGACTTGAAGGCTCCTGAAATACCCCACGGATGTCACAAGCCTCAAAAGCTTCACATGACATGTCGGAGTGAATCGTGTGGTCTTCAGTCACTCACGGTGGCTGTCGGTTCTGGACAATTAACCCTGCATCCATCCAACCCACGCCACATATCTCTCTGTCAGCCCTCCAGGCATTCAGGTCATCCTCCTTAAATCTCCCTGCTCCAACTACAAACTCCAAAACCCTCTGCAAATCATGGGCTCTGTCTCCAGATCTACTGTTTTCTCTTTGTATTCAGAATCAGTCAGGCTGGGGCTGAGAAAAAAAATACGATGGCTTGAAACAAAGCAGCTGAGATCCCCTCAGGGCCACGGGCACACCAGCATAGATGCCAGATTCATATTGTATGAGCATGAAATTATTATAGTGTGGAATACTGTTCTGTGCATTGCCTTCATTGCGACTTGGATCATATCCACTAATCATATCTGTCATTTTTACAGCGCATGAATAAAATACTGAATAAATCATTTTTTTTAAGGTATAACCTTGACCTTCAACCAGATACTTTGTTTACCTTACATCTCTCAATTTGCGCTGATTTATTTTCTGCCATCTCTGCAAACAAGGTGCTGTTGAAGAAAGCCACGTGTGGAATTAACAAAAGCTGAAACACAAGGAAGAGTTGCAGCATGGGAAGACAGGTAAATAACTCTTAGACCTTTGCTAAATCACTGCTTGTTTGAACCAATCAACTTCTGGAAAAAGAAAATGAAACACACAACCATGATTTGCATAGTTCTCTCTTCAAGGATTCATGCACCATGAATGTCCTTCCATTTACACTTTGCACCACGACCAGAACCATTAATTATGGAATGAGCTGAATCTAAAGAGAAGGAGTGTTTGTTCCAGAAAGGGCATCCGACTTAAATGGCTGGAATGAAATTTCATAGACAGACAAGGCTAATGACAATTTGAAACACTTAGCAGTATGGATTGGGGATGGAGTGCTGATGTGTTTGCTCTCTAAGGAGAATGGAGCAGACCCAGACTGAAAGTGCATTGAGATCTCGTTTTCTGTTGTACATTAATAGAAATACTGGAATACCCCTAATGGCATGCATTATAGATGGAGTAATCAAAAGTGATTTGGCAATGACAAAGTGATAACGGTACATAATAATAATAATAATAATATAGTAATGAAAAATATATAGCCTTGAGTACCTTATTACTTTAATAAAACGGTTAACACACAATAAAAAATATTAAAACTAAGAATATATGTACTGAAATTAATGCACTCCTTCCGATAAAAAAAGGTTCCTGACATCAACAGTAAACGCAAGTGAATGTTCCGAACATGCCTCTCATCTAATTGAGCTTAAATACAAACAAAGAATAGATAATAGCTTATCATCCACTGCATAATTTATTTGTTTACACTATATATGATATTTTCTCTCACACATACTGTCTTTTAGTTTTAAATCAGAATGATTCATGGTCAGCAGTAGGTAGGTAAGTAAATAAATAAATAACAAGACTAAAGTCATACTGGAAAAAAAATGAAAATTGGCCTTTCATTCTTATTTAATGATTTCCTCAGAAAAGCAATATCCAACAAAAGCAAACAACCAAACTTGCAAAAGGATTAATTAACCTGTAATATTTTACCGAAAACCAGATACAGAAAATCTGGTTTTGTATAGGAAACCTTTCAAAAACCCTGACCCATCCACATAATTTCACTCACTTCCACTCAGTTTTTTTGCCCAGCGTTTGCCCGCTGCTGGCGCATTCTTTCTTCTCTCAGCACGCCATCCCATCATCCCATTAAGAGTCTGAGACACGCATTCAGTGACCAGGTCAATCGATAATGATGCAGACTTCTCTCATTAGGAGAAGGAGCCCAACTGCCAGGCAACCTGCCACTATCCTTCTCACCTCATCACAGATACAGTAATACAGACTCCATGATGCACAAGTCCAGAAGCCTATGGTGAGATGGAAAAACTTGACAGATGGAGTCTAGTATTCACATGGCTTAGATCTGTGAATCACAGAAGTATGTGGCGGTTGGCACTACGAGTTATTCAGGAAAGATAAATTATGTGGCCATTTCAAAACAAGTATATTGCATGCATGTTAAAAAAAATTATAAATTATGTTTTGGCCCAGTGGAAGCTGGCAGTATAGCTGAGAATGCATGTATGATAGAACAATTTTTTTGTGAATTTTCATTGGAAGCATGTTACAGACTTTAGAAAATGGCTGCATTGATTCACCCTCAAATGGAGACTTCACATTACCACTTAGAGCTTGAATGAAGAAAGCCGCAGAAGATTCATTTACATACCAAAGAGGACCCAGGCACAAGGGCAACAGTACAGCGTTTGATCCTAGAGCATCGACCACTGACACAGAAAAAAGTAAATTTTCATCTTAATTTTTTTTTTTAACAATACATTCTCAGACTTACTCTATTTATTTCTTTATTTTTGCAAAAGAAAATCTATATATTTTCCTGGAAGGAATGAAAGTTTGTCATGAATAATAACATCTCAGTTACATATGTAACCCTCATTCCCTGATGGAGGGAATGGAAACTTTATGTAGTGATGACAGACTGGGGGTCCTGCTTAGAGCCCTGTTTCGCTCTGTTTAAGAGAAAATGCCAATAAAAATTGGCAAGTGGTTAAACACTCCTGAGCTACTCCCCTTCATCTGGGTATAAAGAGGCGACAGGTGCAACCACTCATCAGATCTGCTGAGGAGCCGAGAACGAGTCCCAGCTCTCAGCGATGGTTCGAGGCCGTGACAAGGGGACATACCTTCTCTGTTCCGTCCATCAGGGAACAAGGGTTACATACGTAACGAGGCGTTTCCTGTCTGTCAGTCACTACGAGTTATGTTTTGATGACAGACTGGGGTCCAATAGAAAATGCCACAACCTGAACCGTTACAACCTTGTAGCACTAAAAATGTTGACAAGCAGGGCGTGTCAGACACTTGTAATGCAAAGGTCGTAACCCTTCCTTCACCCCAGAGCAGATTCTTTAACTAGAAAGTTGAGGCTTCTGACGCCCACTTCCCCTAGCGAGGCAAAGGGTGCCCTCCGCGAACTTCGTAAAAACCTGCAGAAACAGGAAGAGCTTGAAGGAGAGGACCTTTTTACTGCCATGCTCGACCCTCTTATGCAAACCGCGGAAATGGTCTGTGTCTCGGAAGAATCAACACATGGAAGTACGCATCCTTCAGGTCGATCGTTGCAAACCAATCCTGAGGCTGAACGCACTTGATAATGCGTTTCTGCATAAGCATTATGAATAGAAGCTTGTGCAGGGCCCAATTCCAAATGTGCATTTCCAGGATTGGTCGAAGGACACCAACTTTCTTGGGCATGATGAAATAAGGGCTGTAAAACCCTACCTCTATCTCGGCTGGAGGGACTGGCTCTATTGCATCCTTTGCCAGGAGGATAGCAATCTCCTTGTGCAAGACAGGAGCGTACCTGACTGCCACGGAAGTCTCGAGAATGCCACTGAACTAGGGAGGTCATTGGGCAAACTGGATCATGTAGCCTAGTCGAAACGTCTGAATACAAAATACTTCTTTCCATCCACGACTTTTTTGACATCCATCAACAGCTCATGCACTTCTGGACAGAAAGGAACCAGAGTTAGCACCCAGAAACCAATCGTCCAGCCGTAAAGGCTCCAGGCTGGGAGGTGTGGACACATCCAGCTTGATGCTCACAGCGGTCCGGGCAAGCATGGACATAAGCTCCAGATCAGATTCAGCCATATCTACAGCACCTAAAGGGCGCGTCTCCGCCTCATCTTCCTCCTCAGCTGAGAAAAGCCTGTCCCCCGATGCAATGAGTCTGATATTTGAGGACATCCTCCATCCGCAAAAAGCATCTTCAGCATGCTGTAGACCTAGACAGTGAGCAAAACCTCTGTGGCCGTTGTTGGGAGACAGGTAATGCCCACACCGAAGAGTACACGGCCGAAACAGCATCTTGAAAAAGACGCAAAATGACCTTGATCAGAAATTGCTCTTTTGTGAAACACCCAGGGGATTGGCTTGACACGGAAACCGCTGATCGTGTTGTCGACACCACAGAGAAAAACTTCTGCCTCAGCTTCCTCTTCGTTGCAGCACTTCAAAGCAGCAGGTATAAACTCGCGGCTCCAAAGTAAAATCTGATGACTGGTTGCACCTGTCGCCTCTTTATACCCGGATGAAGGGGAGTGCCTCAGGATTGTTTAACCACTTGCCAATTTTCATTGCCATTTTCTCTTAAGCAGAGTGAATCTGGGTTCTAGGCAAGACCCCCAGTCTGTCGTCACTTAATAACTCTTATCGATTGACAGACAGGGAACTACAGTACAGTTTAATCTAGTTAGTGGTGCTTGCTAAACTTTTCTATTCTCATGTAATTCTGTGTATGCATTTTTATGTATCTTCATATATGAGATATATACGAGAGCCATCAGAATATCATAAACCCTGTGTCCAAACATGCATACTTTGTTTTTAGATAGTAAGCGAAAACAGTATGTGATGCGAATAGTATGTCAGAAAATGATGACCCACTACTTCCAGCTAGATACTGTAGTGTGGATCTGATGGACACTTTACTACCCCTGAGGCCTCGGGAAAGGATTTGTGATGCTGATGCTGAGTAGTCACATGGCAGTGACAATACTGTGGATGTAAAACGAGCACATTTCCATATACGTACTTAAACTCTACTTGTGTTGTGGCAAAGTAAGGTTTAATTCAAATGTATTAGACATTATGTGCTTTAAGATGCAGCTTTTTCACTCTTTTTTTTACTTGAGTAAGTAAGTATCTGATTAACAGCCACCTAGAAACCATCCACAATACTCCAGCACAGCAAGAGTGAGTTGTGTACAGAATCCTTATTCAATCTACAGTTTAAGCATCTGTTTTTGTAGTGGCACATGGCTAACATGCTAATAGAGTGTTGGTTGTAGGTGTAGTCTCATATGGAGATAAGCATGGTTTGGCAAGACATAAGTGTGAAATTGTAGCCCCCCTAAGGCTGGTGTGGACACCACAGGGACACAGACCCTCACCACCCGCATCAAAATAGTGGGGGCGCAAGCAACCCCAAGCAATTAGCACGCCACCGCTGTCTCTATGAACTTCCTCCCACCCTCCTGACAGGCGTGAATGTTCCGGAGCCCCGGTGCTGGGCCTCATCGATTGCCTCTTTGAAAAGGTCGGTGTCTTGGCAAGACACCGGCACCCCCTGCACACAATCTCTTCACAGCCCACTCGCCTACTGCAGAGACAGCCGACCAATCTATTGTGGCAGGAAACAGCAGCTGTCCTGTCAGAGAAAGACAGGATGCCCTGTAGCAGCAATACCTAAACATTACGTTCAGCGCACATGCAAATGTCTCAGCAGTGTTTCCCCTGGAATTTGAGAAATCCTTGACATTTTCAAAAGAGAGAATATGTAATCTATGCTATCCAACAACAAAGAGATTGTGCTCCTGATGGAAGAATAGATGAGGGCTTTACTGTGATGCCACCATGCCTGTCAGCAGTGGATCTCTTCAAATCTTTGAGGTGGCTGTCGTGTGCAAGTTATGAGTGACACATGAATTCTTTGTAAAACAGCTTTCAAAGCACTTGTGCTTCAGTCTCCCACCACAAAATAAAAACTGTCAGAGGATACTCCTCTTTCTTTGCCTGACACATCACAAATATCTTTTATCTCCCGTGTCTTGTTTGCTGCTTTCCCTTACAAAACACCTCTAAAGACATTAAGTGTGTCAATCCAGATAAAAATTGGGTGGATGGATGGATGGAAAGAAAAATGAAATATGATAGACAGATGGATGGATGGACGGACGGACAGATGGATGGGAAAAGTAAAGATAAAGATGGATGGAGGGACAGATGGAAAAGAAAATTCTATATAATGATGGATGGATGAATGGAAAAGAAAATGAGATATGATGGAAGGATGGATGGGAAAAGTAAATATAAAGATGGATGGATGGAGGGACAGATGAAAAAAGAAAATTATATGGATGGATTAAAAAGATATGATATGATGGATATGATGGACGGATGGATGGATGGAGGGACAAATGAAAAAAGAAAATTAGATATAAGGATGGATGGATGAAATGAAAAGAAAATTAGATATGATGGACGGATGGAGGGATGGATGGAAAAGAAAATTGGATGGATGGATGGGAAAATTAGATATAATGGATGAATGGATAGATGGGACAATTTGACATATATAATGATAGGTGAATGGACGGGAAAAAAGACGGACAGACACAGATAAATGTAATGAAGAGTCATGAAGTGTTTCAAATGTGTCAACTTGATTTTTTCCCCTACCAGAAACAAAGATTCGTGACAGGAAATGCCATGAACATTGGTTTTGGAATAGCAGATTCCATACTTTGCCATGCAAGTGTGATATGTGTTCTGACTCTGCTCATCACCTTGTCATCATGGACAGATTCTCCTCTTCTCAGACTCATTCTAAACAGGAAACTGCAATATTGTTTACACGCCAAGTAATTGGCGTTAATGTTAAATAATTTAACATTTTGATGCAGCATCACAATACAAAAAGTGGTGGTGGAAATGTTTTGGTTTGCAACCTAAAATCTAAACTATTTTAAAGAGTCTGTTATGTTATTATTATTATTATATAAATAAAAGGAACAATTCACCCCCTTCTTTTTAGTGCTTATCAGCTGCTGTCCCTCATTGCATCATATTGAAAAAAAAAAAAAATCAAGAAATTAGGCAAAATTTCTTCTGAAAATCTGAATTGCAACAAATACATTGCAGCCATAAAGGTTTTAATAAAATCACTGCCAGCAACTTGACATGCACTCCTGAGGACCATTTCCTGCTTCTCATCTCTACTGCTCTACCTCAGAGTCAAGGAGGCACTGAGCTGTGGAAAACTCTCAGGAGCTGCAGCTTCTTCTTCATATGTAGCCAGTAACTATTCCTAGTACTAGTAGTAACTAGTAAACAGTCCTTCATGTCCTTCAGCTTCTGGTAGAACACTCTACAGCTGTAGCCTTCTCTCCAGCCCTGGTCTATGTGTGTCATCTTCTGCTCAAGCTCATTGTAGTAGCACAGACAGCCTGAGCACTTGTACCTTTTAATCCCACAAACCACTTTAGTCTCCGTCAGTTTGGATAAAACAAGTGTTTAGTCCCAGACTTTGAAGGTCTCTGGAAAGGTGGAAAGTGGTTCCAGTACAGAACCTGAGGTTGACACTGCATAGCTTTGGGAGGATCTTAGAGAGGCTGTGTTTAACACCAGGTCTCTCCATGGTTTTGGATGGCAACCTAACAAAGCTCTTCTGACTTTATGGTTTTTTGCTGTGTTTGAACACTAACAGACGTTGACAAATAATGTGACAAAAAAAAAATCAGCATTTAAACTGAAAGGTCAAACATTTTTGAAAGAACACAAAAAAGGTGAAAAATAGGTTTAATTTGATTTGACCTTTAACAAGTCTGTAAATACATCTAAGATATATGCTTTTCCCAAGACTGATTCCCCCTCAATCACTGTGTTACATGCCATAGACAATTTCCTTTCAAAGTTGAAATGGTATGAAAGGATACGAGTTGCACTGTAAATCAATAAATCTGATGAAATACAAAGAAAGACTCCCAACAACAACACGACTATCAAAGCTTCACCCTAACAAACCTATTTTTTCCTGCTTAAAGGGGTCAAACTGTGAGGAATTGAATTGTTCCTCAACTTTGGAAATAAAACCAAATCACTTAAAAATAAAACTGATCACTTTCTTCTCAGAAGAAAAACACTAGACCGTAGAAACATCTCTTTCTGAATTTGTGAGGTAATAAGGATAAAGTAAGAGATATATTGATCCTAAACACAACCATAATTAACAAAAGTGGTTGCAAAGAGGCTGTCAATTGAACACTCTCAGAAAAACTGTACAAAAGCTGTCACTGAGATGGGTCCTTTCCAAAAAGGTACACTTTTTGTGCCTTTTAGGTACTAATATATACCTTAAAGGTAGCAATATAGACCCTTTATGTTTTTTTTTTAAAGATGTGACTTGCAGTGACAGCAGTGGCGGTTCTACACTAAATTGCTCCCCGGGCGAGACTCCCTCCTGGCGCCCCCCCATAAATGATGGTTATGAGGGAATTGTATTGGTTTTAATGGTAAATTAAGTATAAAAATGTCTGCTGGTAAATAATGG
>JAUCNO010000353.1:8415197-8443142 GCA_032353835.1 Enteromius viviparus
CGTTAGTGTATCGATTATTTATTGCGACAGAGAGCACAACAATATATTGCAATATCGATTTTTTTCCCCACCCCTAGGTCGCAATTTAACATGTTTAATATGTTCAATAAATTAACTTAATTTTTATAAGAAGCAAGTACACCGTAAATCAATTTTCCAAACCGTGCAACAATACATTGAGTTACATTAAATAAAGACAAAATAAATCAATAAAACAAGCTAATGAAACAATAACTAACATATGGTCCAATGCAAATTTCTCAAGTCAAATGAATGAATCATCTTATAACAGGCATCCAATACACTTGAGATTACAACTAAAACAGCAAGCCCCGCCCCACGACTGACAAAAATAAGTGTTGGCGCGAGCAGGGGCCTGTTCCATAAAACAAGTTTATAAATAAGCCAGGTTTATTTCAGTTAGTCTGACTTACTGTCAGTTGATTTGGTTCAAAATAAGTCAGACTAATTAAAACAAGCCTGACTTATCTGGTAAACTTGTTTTATGGAACAGACCCAATTGACAATGAAAACGTAGATTGTTGCCGAAAAGCGACAAGTTTGCACACATAAACAGAGAGAAGTAGATACGGCTACAATGTTCTTCCGCAAGACACATGCAGTTCATTAACCACTAGAATGCCAAAAGTTGCAGTTAATTTTAAAAAACAACAGTTGAGTTTAATAAAACTACCCAGAAGGTTGGGTTAAACATTTAACATAGCATTTTGATGCAAACATTTGCTTATTTTGAAGCTAACAAAAATGTTGTATACAGAAATAACGAGGAAAATTCAAGCGTTTTCTTTCTAATTAAAGTTAGGTAGACTCAATATCACATATACTATAATATCATATACTCAATTACTCATATATAAATACGAACATTATTGTTATTTATTTATTCACTTATGCATTTACTGGCTAAGGACATGAATGAAAATGCTACAATTTATCAATTTGACCGGTCACAACCAAAGTAAGCAAAGAAGGAGGTTTCTAAACTGGAGTAAACAAAGCACTAGACGCATATATTTCTCTTTCTTAAACCATTACCCAGAATCCTCTGAGGTATCACTTCTGCGTGTAAATAGGCTCAAATACATCAGCCATGAGAAGGAGAGGAGGAATAGAAGAAAAGGCCTCCCTGGGGAAATGGATGACAATGAAAGCTCCTGGCTGCATGAGATAAGCTTCATTGTTGCTGTTGATCTGGATGATTGATGGAGCGAGCACTACTCTAAATCTAATTTTCATTTCTGGATCCTTCGGCACAGGCAAATCAAAGTCTGCAGAATACGAGTAGAACTCGAATGCGTGTCCCCCAGAAACTGATGTTTCACCCGCAGGTGTAAGAGGAGTTCGCTCTAATATAAGTCCCAAGAGAAAAAGAGGAGACTCACTCATAGTGGATGTGCGCTTGGCGAAGACGTCTTCTTAGCCATTGCGTCTTGTTCTGTCCCACATGAACGTCTACTGAGCTGTTCTCTTGAATCATAAATGCACTGTTGGGCTTCCAAAGGTCCACCTGCAGAATATCATTAAAGTCAATCAAGCAGGAATGTTGTTCTTATGCTAAAAAAGGAAAAATCTGTCATCATTTACTCACCCAAACATGTATGAATTACTTTCTTCAAAAAAATATCTTTCTAAAAATCATATCTCAGTTGTAGAGTTTTGGCAGGCCAGGTTTGATGCCATGTGTGTTATGATACAATGAATACTGAATATATATATAATTGCTATTATTGAATGTACAGATTAGAAACTCTGATCTTGGACACATTTGAGAAATGTTTGAGAGATTAGTTCACATCTCTTTTGTTTTAGAGATTAAACTGGTTTATTTTGTCTGGGGACAACACCTGAAAGTAGGAAACATCTGAATTTGAAAGAAAGCCATATGATTTTAAAATTTTCACTTATCTGATCTCATTAGAATACTTTCTTGTCAATTTGTCAATTTGATGTGAATTTGTATGATGTGATTTGTACAAAAATGTGTAGTTCTTTTTATTTATTTATTAATTTTTATTAGAAAAACAAAACATGAATGTCCACAGCTAAACTTACAAAGCACATAAAGCTAAATTTTAAGGCCTTCTATATTTCAAGGTCCAATTCTCACCCTTAACAAACTATTTGCCTTAATAAACTCAAAATTTCCTGCTATTAATAGTTAGTAAGGTAGTTGTTAAGCTTAAGTATTGGTAGGATCGGTCATGCAGAATTATCTTAAAAGTATTAATAAACTGACAATATGTTAATAATAGGAATGCTAATAAGCAACTTAAAGTTTTACTTCACCCTAAAATGTTTTTTGTCATTAACAACTAACCCCAATGTCATTCCAAACACGTATTAGCTTTGTTTGTCTTTGGAACACATATATATTTTAGATGAAAACCAGGAGGCTTGTAACAGTCCCACTGACTACCAAGTAATAAACACTCTCAGGGTCCAGAAAAGTGTGAAAGATATTGTCAAAATAGTCCATCTGCCAGTAGTTTAACAGTAACGTTATGAAGCTTAGAGAAAAGTTTTTATATTTTTAAGTTTTTTTCAGCACCATAACTTTGCCATGGGGCCATTTCAAAGAGTATCCGCTGAATGAAAATAGCGTACGCAATTCTGCGTCAACACGAATACAGTTTCTATGTGTATTTACGCTTTGAATTGAACAATAACAGTGCATCCTTGTTGTAAATGCGGATATTCTCCAAAGTTCCGCTACAGTGACGCTATACGGAGCCGAAAAGTCATTATTTTGTTTCGTTTTTTTTTCCCTACAAAAAGTATACTCGTAACTTCATAACATTACAGTTGAACCACTGATGACAGATGGATTATTCAGATGGTGTCTTTCATACTTTTTTGGGCTTTGACAGTGTTACTCGGCAATCAGTGGGACAGTCACAAGCCTCCAAAATATCTTAAATTGTGTTCCGAAGACAAATAAAGCTTTCACAGGTTTGAAACGACATGAGGGTAAGTGATAACATTTTTGTTTTGGGGTGGAGTAACCCTTTAATAGTGAGAATTGGTGCCTGTGCTGAAACCTTATCTAGATATATTTCACATCATTTAAATTTAAACATACTTTACAATGTTCATTACATTTCAAAACATGTCCCCAGTTTCACAGACAAGGCTTAAGCCTATAGTCCTAGATTAAAATGTAAATCTGTGCTGTTTCAACTGAAAGAAACTTGCACTGACTGATCCTAAAACATGCCAGTGTCTTTGTCTGAAAGGGGACATCCGGTGGTACAGGCACTTTTTAAAGCAGTTTGGACTGAAATGTGTGTTGGGAGTGTGTGTACACAACCACCCTACAATGATAAAGATCCACAAGTAGTTTTATTAAATTAAAAGAAGAATAAGTTGCCCCTTCTGAAATAAAGCCATTCTCAAATGCATGTCGGTAGAGGCCACTCCCACAATATTTGATTGACAGCAGCGTGTCACACAGACTGAACTTGACTGTTACCTCAGACCCGCCCTGAGTGAGCCGTCATCAGACCGAGACGCAGAGACAAGCAATCCTCCTGAGAGATTGAGGTGTTTTGTTGTTAAATGTATTAATGAACAGAACAGTATTCATTTACCCCCAAGTGACTGAAGTTGCGGAGGAGTAACCTAATGTTTAGTTCTGAAGGGAAACGCCCCGTTGATCAAACAAAATGCGTTTATGTTCGCGAGAATCATTTATGATCCAGCCCTTACCTACAGAAGCAGTGAGTAAACTGTCTTTTAATGAATCTTTGCAAATAACCTTTCCTAATAATGTGCTAATTAGCAAGTTTCACTATGAATACTGCTAAAAAAGATCCTCCGAGAGTGTTTCAGAAAAAAGGGGCGGGGTCAGCGGAGCTCGTGAAGATTTAAAGGGGAAGTACACAGAACAGAGTGATTTCAAAAGAGCTTGCAAAGAGAGGGGAAAATGAGCGTTTTTTTACACTATCTTTAATTTTTTTTAAAACAATCTACATTACAAACTTTCCATTAAGATCCTAAGGAATCATATAAGCTTGTGGGAAATTGCTTTTATATGACCCCTTTAAAATGAAGTGTAACCCAAAAACGTTTGCAAAAGGTGAGAAACTGAAAACTACTGGGGTAAGAGAAAGCATACATTTAATATTGGTGATATCTACCTGGTTACCACCTTGACCATGGCAGCCAAACAGGGACAGGTGTGCTCCTGTGGGGTTGTGGTCCGGGGCGTTATAGTCCAGACATTCAGAGTGGACTCCGGCACTACGCACCTACAACAGAAACCAGAACATGTAAAACCAATGGAAATATAGCGAGAATGACATTAAAAGGGAATTTGATTAGATTAAATTAGATTAGTAACTTACCGCTCCGTGCCAGCCAGGCCTGTCCTCTGGCACATGTAGGCCAGGATAGACGTTCTGCAGGTACCATTCAAAACTTTTACACTGAAGCCGATTTCGCAGTACAATCCTTTCAGATATATCCCCATATGATTCCTACAGGAGCAAAGAAAAATCAGGCCTCAAGGCAAAGCTGACAGATTATTATAAGTGGAACATATGTAGTGCGCCTGTGAATGCTATCAAAGCTAATGTGTGTTTGTTTGGTCTTTTCTGCACGGCACTTTACTAAACTTTGCTATACTTTAAGTTCTTAGACTGCATCTCTGTCAAACAGGACGCCATGTACGTACCTCCTGTACTGTTGACATAAGCACTGCCACGACACACTTTCCAACTAGCCTTGTGTAAACTCCATCAGGTGTATAGGACAATTTTAACTTAGGCTTTTACAGAGCGTGTTTGTATTTGTATATGTGCACGAACAACTCACTGCATTCAAACAGAGGTCAAATATTCTTACACGTGGCGTCTGGTGTCGTGGCTATAGAGAGTGATTTATTATTTGATCACAGCTCTGCATCATTAATAATGTAAATTGTATACAAAGTAATATGGAGTTACATGCCAGATTCATGTCAGCCAGGGTGATATAATATATGTTTGGCCTAGTTTATTATCTTTGTCAGCTTATAAGCTTTTCAAAGACAGCCAAAGGAAAAACAAAAACTGTAAACCAATAGAACAGGAAGCACTCAAGCAAAACCCCACTCCGCCACTTATCTTTTTCTCAGTTTTACTCCTTTATGAGTATGTAAGCAGTTTTAAGAACAGCACTTGCACTAACATCAACCGAAGCAGTTAAATAAGGAAATAACACAACAGCTGTACACCTATTATGCAACGGCACATAATACTAAAAGCGTGTAGGATGGAGGTGTACCTTTCGTGCCGGAGGGTTTCGGTTGTAGAAGTGCTGCTTGTAAGAGTCCATCCAAACCTCTGCAGCACGGACAGTGTTCTGAAGGAAATTGGACCGGGCGTATGGCGCTTTCTTGGGGAAAACGTGACCCACGTGGGAGCATGGGTGAATTTCTAAAGACCCTCCACACTGCCACACCTGGAAGAAATAAAATATTCTTAAAATGTATAAATAGAAACAAAGAACACTTTATAATAGGTAACACTTGTCATTAACTATTAACTACGACTTTCCCCTCAATAAATTCATAATTTGCTGCTTATTAATAGTATAAGGTAGTTGTTAAGTTTAGGTATTATGTAGGATTAGCGATGTAGAATAAGACATTAATATGTGCTTAATTAGGACTAATAAATAGCTAATATTCTAGTACTATGCATGTTAATAAAAAACTCATAGGTGTAAATACGGTATAAGGTAAAGTGTTATCAGCGTTTTTATTAAGGATGGTAAAGTACTGAACAAATATTCTTATTAAAAAGTGATAAATATAAATAAAAAAATATTGCATCACATTATTGTGTATGTATGTATGTATTTATTGCATATTGCATTATTAATATAATAAATTATTATAATAAGTAAAGAATAAAATATTTTGTACCACTATGGTCACAAAAATAATGAATCAATATTCAAATAAAATTATGAATAAATAAATTACAAAAAAAACACATTTGGTAATTACATGTGTATTAATAATTATAAATAATACAACAAATAATTTTCAAACAGGCTTCCTCTGGCTATTTATGACTGATTTATATTTCTGCATATTAAAATAGATACAAAAAATTGATACTACCTTTAAAAGGAAAGCTAATAACCCCACAGCATGTTTCTAGAGCAACATCATTTATTTATTGAGATTCAACTCATCATGCATAGCTTTTTTTCCCTCACAAACACATTTTTAGTTCACAAATGCAGATTGTCTGGTTTTATTGGAATGCACCTTCTGTCAAAAATAAAACATGACTGACAACAGCGCTTTAAATCCATTGAGACGCCAACAAAATTCCTTTTTTACCTATTTTCCAGCTTTATTTCCCACATGTGTCTGTATATCAATTCACAGCACATCAATTATACATGAGCGTCATACAGGCCTGGAAGATACAGCATTGTATTCCGTTTCCATATGCATAAAAGATTACTCCATGGTATACACTATCAATCTTCATTTCTAGGTATAGACTAAAAAAAGAAATCCAATATGAGAGATGTGTCTAATTAACAGTGGCTCTCAAGCTACCAAAAACCCATCAACACACTCCAATGGGAAGACTATGCAAATTACCAGAACAAAAGGTAATGGAACGCAGAATGCAGGAGTCTTACCCGGAAAGAAAGCTCCAGATTCTCTCCTCCCCAAACCTCCATGCCCATGTCGTAAGTGCCCAGATACTCAAAGTAGGCCTTGCTGACGGCAAATAGGCCTCCTGCCATAGTGGGAGACCTGTGAAATGAAAAGCAGCAGACCATTGGCAATTCATCAGAGATATTCCCTATAACCAATTTTCTAGCAGGTAAGTGCTTCTTAGTTTTCAGTGAGCGCCTCGGGGTCTGCCCTCGGAGGAGCCTTGAGAGAAATCTAGTGCAGAGCTGGGCAGTATTTGAAAGAACCCCTGGGTCCGAGCATTAAAATATAGTCTATTCAATGCACTGCGAGTGAATTTAATCAGCACAATGTCACTGCAATCCTATTTCAGCCCACTTCCTTCTGAAAATAACTTCATGAAAGTTTTTACTGGAAGAACAAGAGAATGTATTTATCACTTCAAACCCTTAGATTATAATTTAGGAAGCTCCAAAATTGATAATTATTTTATGATCAAGCTATGGATGGCAACTGCTAAATTACAATATTAAAATACTATTTAGTCAAAAAAAAAAAAAAAAACACTAAAATACTAAATGCAATAAATTAGGACATCACAGCATATTCGATTTAAGATTTGCTAAATATTACATTTAACAGTGTTATTAAATTTGATAATTTACTGCACATCACAAGTTAATAATCTAATTGTAAAAATAAAGGAAATAAGCAAAAACAATTATACATCCAAACATGTTTTCCATTACTTTACACAGTAATAATGTGTAATATAGTATTATTGTCCGATTCTCCTTATGTGTTTCTCAGTGAGCATGACTATCCCTTTAAACATTACTAATCTTTTTTCTTTTTTTAAATGGGCAAGAAAACCACACAGCAAAGCTGAATTTGGATTAGCTGTGCAGAAACCAACCTAATGGGGTCAATTCTGGATTTACGTATCTTGCGATCGATTTCAGGCACGGCATGCCACTGGAATGTCAGCCTCCAGTCAAAGCCTCCCACCATCGGCTCATCTGTCTGCATGTAGAACTCAAATGTGTTCCAGTCAATGGTGTCGATCACTGGACATATGATGGTGCTCTCATTCTCAGCAATTCTGAGGGAAAAGACCATTTTAAAAATAAGAATTAAGATCACTAGTGTTTCTATGATGCATCTGAATTGGAGTAAAAAACAACAACTATAAGGCACACCTTTCCAGCAGTGGCTCTATCCAGCCAGGCACACACTCACAGTGGCAGTCAAGGAAGGTTAGAACATGTCCTGTAGCATAGGTGGCGCCAATGAGCCGGGCCCGTACAAGACCTTCTCTTTTTTTGGTGCGAATGAGACGAACGCGCTCCAGGTTACTGACATACTGAGCCAGCTGTGTCTTCAGGTAGCCTGCAGTTCATAAAAAAGCAAATCTGGAACTTTTTTTATCGAGTAGATAATGCCAGGATCACAGGAAAACAACTGATTTACTAGAGGAATAATATCTTTAGCTAACTTACTATCCAAAGCTTACAGGAAAAGCATTAAATATGCATATGTGCGAGCATACCTGTTTGTATTTGGAGACCAGAGAAAAAAAGTGTTTTAAAGATCTATAAAGATGATTCTCAACTATAACAGAATGATTTGATATACCATTTTTCTTTCTGCAATATGTGTGCAAAATGGTCATAAACGGGTTCTCTCATTATGTACAATGTATCTATAAACTAAATCTAATTTGATATTCATGTGTTTTGGGGGCAACATGAAAAAAGAAGTATAATAATGGGAAAAATAATTAACCAGATAATATATAATATATTGAAGTATAATTTTTTTCCCTATTCATTTGTTTTGTCTCCCAAATTACATAATAGACATGCTTTTAGTCCCAGTGTCCTCATATGTGGACATGTTTTAAAATCAACTTATTTTGACCTGAAGCTCCTCAACATTTTCCTGAGATGTTGATTTATGACAAATGTAAATAATAATAATTTCAAAATATTATAATATTTCATAATATATGTCACACAAAAAAATTCAGACATTTTTGAAGACCAAGCAGAGGGAGTGATTATGACGAAACATCTAATCATTTGGTATCTCAGAAAAGCCCTGAATGAGCTCTTTACAGGACATCCAGGCTTAAAACTGTGACATGTAGAGTCTCAGAGAAATTCACTAAAATATAATGTCCTCATATGTGGACGCCAGGGTGTAGGATTAACTGAACAGGGTGTAACTGAAATCAATATTGACATATCAGCTCAAAGACTATTAGTTATTACTGCCGTTAGAGAGTCAATATTTAACAAAAAGATGGACTTCTACATATAAAAATAAAGTTTTTATGGGTCCATCTTACAAAATTAGTCACTTTATTTTGTTAATCATTAAAATGGTTAATTTTTTAAATGCAAACCAACATTACATCAAAGTACAATGACACGCATTATAGTTTTTTTGTTATCCATCTATATTCATTAATCAGTGTTACATCTAATCAGGACCAGTCAAATCCTCTAGGATGAAATTGGTCTGGTGGAACTACTAGCCTACACATTTTCAAACATGAAAACTGCCTAAAAGGTGTCCTCTCACCTCGGTCGCTAAAGTCATCCACAAGTATGACCTCCTTCAGCAGGACGGCTGGTGTTGTCTCCAGCACACTATGGATGGTTCTGAGTAAGGTTGACCAGGCCTCATTGTAAAATGCTATTACCACTGACGTTGTAGGCAGATGACGGATGTTGTACTTCTTAGCTTTGCATCTGACATTGGAAACAAAACAAAAAAACGGTTAAGCAAATTAGCTTGTATTCAAAACGTGGTTTAGACGAAGAGTTTCCTGACTCTATATGATAAAGTGCAAATGTTGACATCTAAAGCCGCTTTCCACTGAACTATCTCTTTGCAGAAGCGTTCCATTCCGCACCGATCTGAGCCGGCTGGTACGGTTCTGGTTTCGTTTTCCACTGTGGGGCTCATAACTGATTTCTTTGGAATGCAATTCAAATGCGTCAGTCGTTGTCGTGGTAACACAAATGTTTACATTTGACATGAGGTGTAAAGAACCACTGCGTTATGAAGGATGAACCAAAATTTCTTTGCTATTTATTAATAATTTGTGTTTACATTGCTCAAAATATCGCGCTTAGCAAACTACGGAAAAACTAGTAGCCAGGGAACAGACAAGGGACAGTTCCTGATTGGCAATGTCACGCAGATGCTCTTTATTAGCACGGTTGAGTAAAACATGCCGAGAATGGTTTGTAATAGTGCCGCGCCATACCAGGCTTCTGTGGAAACACAACTGGAACCGTACCTGACAGTTCTGTACTAGACTATTTGACCCAACAGGGAAAGTGGCTTAAAACATAGAGGAACAATTAATACTTAATGAGGTGTGAGGAAATGATGCATGTGGAGTCTTTCAATAAAAGTCACATTCAATTTCTCTTTTCTTTGACCTTCATTCCTCAAACCTAGAATGTGTAATGAGGATTTCTAGTTGATAGACAGATTGAGTGAGAGGTGGGAGATGAACAGACATGCCAGAGATGTCTTTACAGAATTCTGAGAAACAAGCTTTAGACCCTTTAGGATGGCGATGGAAGAAAATTGTACTTATTTAATGTACACAAATAAATCTCAAAGGTCTCAGTATGTTCGATTACCAACAAATTTGTTCGTCTCTGCAAAACAATAAATTGTCTCACTACACAATTAGTTTTTGGAGCTTGCAATACTAGAAAAGCTATACCATTTTAAAAACAGTCTAACTATTGTGATGTTACTGAAAAATACAGTCATATGCAGGTCTGATGCTTTTAGTTTAGGGAGACTTATAAAAGACGGGGTGTTGAAAAATAGATTCAGCAGGGATTCTGAATAAAGTGAGTCATAATGTTCCAGAGAAGGGTTCTGAACTCACCACAAATATTTACTGACAGCAACTACATTTAAGCAAATATTCAATAATTATCCCTACAAAGAGGGAAGAAAAAAATTCAGAGCATAACATTTCTGGCAGTAATGCTTAAGTCTTTGACAAGAACTAACTTGCCTGAAAGTTATTTCAGAAAGCAAGCAAAAGAACTTCACATCAACAGATAAAAATCCCTGCCAATGCCAAGAAATGTGCTACTGCCGTGTGTGATCTCCAGAAGAGCCTGTGATGTGGCAACCGGAGCGCAGTTGAAAGACTGCGGGGGAAAAAAACGCATCCAATTTGTTTCACTTCTCGTCTTCCAAGAGGACACTTTCTCTTTTCAGAACAGCGGCTTGAACCCTACACGTTATTATGTGACAAGAGCCATGAAACAATTATTCTCATACAATAGCACTGCTGTTTAGAGAAACACTCCCAGCTCTGTTTTCTATTGTTGTTGGTTTTTTAATCATGTTGTCTGGCTGGAGGCAATAAGTTCATTTCAGACAACAGACAGGTGTAAAATCACCTGAGGGAATCACTTTTCAAAACATCATTTCAATTACTCAGGAAGCGTAAAAGCACCTTTTCTATTTATTCTCTATGCTCATTTGTAATGTTGTAACATAGCATTTATTTGCCATCATTGCATTGGCAAAAACGGATTTGCGCAAGGAAATGGGAGTTATTATTGTTCATGGTATAGGGCTTTGCTATACCGTTGCATGCAGTTGCTAGGGTGTTCTGGGTGGTTACAAGGTGCTTTGTTATAGTTATTAATATGTTCTGAGTGATGTTAGAATGTTGCTATGCAGTTGCAAAGCTATTTGCTAGGTGGTTTTCGGAGCATTTTTCTACGCAGTTACTAAGGTGCACATTGCTAGGATGTTCTGGCTGGTTAATAAGTGCTTTACTATAATTATTACAATGTTTGGAGTATAGTTAGAATGTTGCTAAGTATTCTAGTTGGTTGCCAAATCCCTTCAAGGTATGTCATTTAACCTGGAAGCCATCTTTGAAACGCCACTCAGGCGAGTTAAATCTGACAACAGCTGTAACATAAATGTTTGTTGTTCAATAAAAAGATTTTTTTTTTTCACACTAGACCACGTCATGTAGCATACGTCTCAAAACACTGACTGTTTTAATAGCAACCGGGTCTTCTAACGACTTTACAGATTAGCAACTTTTAGTCAGAAGGCTGAGACTCCTTCAATAAAGCGTTACATTTTCCGTATACAAGTAACACGATTTGGGAATTCTAGTCTTAGATGTTGCTGTGTGGTTACTATTATGTTCAGGATGGCTGCCACTGTTTTGTTTGCCACTTTACAGTTACTGCATAGTTCAGAATGTTTTTAGCACGTTGCTATTCACTTTCTGGGATGTTCTGGATGGTTGCTAGAGCTCAGTGGTTTCCAGGGATGCAGTTGCAGTTACATGCTGCTGTGTGGTTGTGTGGTTCATAGACATGTACAGACGCCCCATTGGACCGCTCCAGGCATGTCGATGTGGCTGCCATCTTGGAATGGTGAACCATACTGTAGGCTAGCACAGAACCATTGTCAATATGCAATATGTTACAATATGCTGGATGGCTTACATATAGTGGCCTATAGAAACAGTTGCTAAAGAGGCACCTACATACATATATATATATATATATATATACACTTACACATTCTTCTTCAGTGACTTACATCTTCCATTATTTTAGAGAGTATGCGTACACTTTGCTCTATCCGTAAAGAAGCACACATAACCTGGATATAAACAAGGCTGATTACGTCAAATACATTAAAGCTTGCGTATACGGTGTGTTGTGACAATCCATAAAACGACGGAAGACGTTAGTCACGGAAGAAGAATGGATTGAGAAAATGATGTTATTTTTGTTTTCCTTGAGCAAAAAATGTATTCTTCTGAAGCTGAGCCACTGAAGTCACATGGACTGTTCTACTGAGGTATTTGCTATGTTTGTATTGCCAGTTGTATTGCTGTCTATGGTGAATCAGATGGCTCTCTGATATCATCAAAAATATCTTCATTTGTTTTACCCAAAGGTCTTATGGGTTTGAAACGACATGAGGGTGAGTTATTAGTTACAGAATTTTCATTTTTGGGTAAACTACCAAAAAAACACTACTACTTTAAAGTGTTTTCACATGTTTCTCTGTATTTGCTAGGGTGTTAGGACAACGGTTGCTGCAGTGTTTTTACTGTGTGGTTTCTAAGCCGTTGCTGGTAAGGTGGTAGGGTGTGTAAGCTCTTCAGTGTGGCAGACATACTCATGCATCCTGTTGTCTTGAATATGACGATGAAGAGAGATCTTGTCGCTAATGAAGATGTTGATGGCGTAGCGCTCAATGCTGGCCTCCTCCTCTTTCTTCTCCTCGGTGCTGAGGGTCAGTCGAGTGGCTCGGCCATATTCTCCAGGAGCGTTATGGTCTGGCGGGAGCTTCTCATTAACGGGTCGCTTGAGGCTGTCCGAGTCCTCCACCTCCTCGATGGATGGAAGATCACGAACCAGGATGTCGTGTTGACCATCTTTATCAGGAAGAGACGCGGGGGACGAACGGACTATGAGAAGGTAGAAGAGCCACAGCAGAGAGAAGAGGAAGCAGACCTTGGCCAGGAGAGCCACCTTCCTCGACCAGCGGATCTTCATGGCCTGGCAGCCAGCACCAACAACAGCACCAGTCAAAGAGCCCCACACTCCCAACTTACTGAAGGATGAGAGAGGAAAGACAAGTGCGGATTAGTGACAGACTAATACATAGGCCAGAATGATCTGTTGAGGCCCTTGTGAATGAATTTGTACAACATTTTTTTTTTTTTTTTAAAGAAAATAAGTTTTATGCAGCAAGGATGCATTAATAAAAAAATCAGTAAAGACATTTTCAATGTTACATTTTTATTTCAAATAATTGCTGCTCTGATAAATGCTCAATTCATAAAAATAATAGGAAATACTGGCTGAAGACTGGCTGAAAATTCCACTTTAGCCTCACAGGAATGAATTATGATGTCAAATACATTCAAAAAGAATCAAATAAATGCAGCTTTGGTGAGTAGAAAAGCCACCTTCACCTATACTATAAATAAATATATAAAGTATAACAAACTTGTATGAGAGGTCTTGCTAAACAGTCTTATTTTGTGAATATTCAACAAATATGTTTTAGTAGGTTCTTAGTTCCAAGATTTTTTACACAGTAATCTGCCTAAAAACTGTACTGTTTACAAAATATCAAAATGGAGTAAAATACTTTATGTGACTGGCCAATAACAATCACAAAAACTTTCCCTTACAGGTTCAGAATTAGAAAGGTGAGTAAAACAGCCATCTACAATGATTTCATGTTTGAATAAATAGCAACAAAAAGTGTCAAAATTATTCAGCTGCAACATTTCTACTCATTTTTTTAATGACTAAAGCCTCATGCTAACCGCCGCCTCCAATCACTGAAGCTGAATTTGAGGGGTTGAATACAGACAATCTATCATCAGCTGAGGGTAACAGAGTAATCACATAATTGAGCTGCATTAATATTTCAGCGGGCAGGGATTTAGCTGAACAGTGGTCGTGACAGACAGACAGTCTGAGACAGTAATCCCATTCCTCAATCACAACACTTCAACCTTTTAACCTCATTGAATGATGAATGTCGCTTATGCACACAAATATATGCAACAAAACCGTACACAAAATAATAGACCATCAATGCACTTCAAATATTTGGGAGACTGTGGTTAAAATGTTTGGCAGGAGAGAGCTAATGGCTTAACTACTCTATGAACGTGGGCAAGAGCAAGCGAAAAGAGACGAAAACAAACTCAGAACATCCAGCTAGATGCTATAAATATCTATTGGCTTGTTTTAAATTGCTTTCACTGCTCTATAAAAATAGTAACACATATAGGTTTAATTATACACCTTATGTCACGTATCAAATATACACTTAGTAAAAAACATAACCATTTAATTGTTTATTTAGTCTATTGATTCTGTGCGTGCAATAATTGCAAAATAAACTATATATATGTTTTTATGTTTTATATGGGGTTTTTTGACACACATAAACGTGTACTTATTTTAACAAAGTTTTATTTATTTACTTATAATTAATTATTGATATATATATATATATATATATATATATATTTAAAGACTTCTGTTTTTTTTTTGTTTTTTTTGTAATTTATGACAGCTATCAGAGTTATGAAAAGAGTGTTTTCTTCTGCTGCTTAGATCTTTGGAAGATGTATAGCTGCCCTTTCCAAAAGACTGGTCACAAGCCAAGGGACAAAAGCTTTCCGGGCTTACAAAATGGAGAGCTCTTTGAAAGCAACCCTTGACTGGGCACCCATAAAAACTTCTGTATTAAACCTGATAGGCTGGATGGTTGTGGGAAAGCTGAGGAACTTCAGCTCTTCAGGGTTGAGAAGCTTGAGTATCACCTTTGTGGCATTATTACCTTTAAATTATAAGGTTTAGAAAGTGGTTTAGTCTACAAAGGGTTTAAAAACAACAGTGTTATGTCTTTCGAAACTCGTTTTACCTTCTTACACAATCGGAGAAAGTCATACAATGAAAGTGAGTGGTGATCACAGCTGTCAAGAGCCAGGGAATATCGGTTTACATCTCATACTTCAAAAAAAGGTTCAAAGTAAAAGGATGAGTAAAATATAACAGAGCAGTTATTTTGTGCTGCATTAATAAGCAGGAGAAAATTAGACAACCAGAACTGTGCGTATAGTCATCCAGGAAGAGTTTAGTCATTGTGCTGTTTACAGTAAGATGGATGTTGCTGCAACATGTGGATCAGCAGTCAGAACATCTGTGTATTAGTCTACAGCTGTGTTACAGTTCCTGCTGAAAGCAATAATTGCACACAATGAACATTTCCAACAGAGCTTGATGATTTAACGTAGGTGTGTTACTACCAACCCAGAATGTCTGCAACATCCAGATTTACTTGTCTGACAAGTGCTCTCCATTAGCACATACCCTACAACTTTACATGCCACGTCTTCTTTTAAATGAATTCGTGACAATCACTAGCTTTTCTCTTTTTCAAAATTTAACATCAAATTCCTCTTAAACCCATTCGTTCTATAACCATACCTTACTGACTCAACATATAAAAATATACTATATACAAAAATTTCAAAATACATTAAACTTATGAAGAATAGTAAATATAAATATTTATCTTAGTGCTTTCAAATGATTATAAGCATTCAAAATAAAAGTTTTTGTTTACATAATGTGTGTGTGTGTGCTCTGTATATTTGTGTGTGCGTGTATATATATATATATATATATATATATATATATATATAAATGCACACAACCATGTCTATTTTGTTATGTAGGCTATATATACACATGTTTAAAATATGTACACATAATATTAATTATATTAATATAAATATATGAATGGAAATGCATTGACACATTTTCTAAATATATGTTGTATGTGTGTGCATTTATATATATATATAATAAATATGCACAGTATACACACATATGTAAACAAAAACTTTTATTTTAGAATGTGATTAATCGTTTGGCAGCACTGGTTTATCTAATCCAAAAATGTCAATTTTTCAAAAACACTGCAAATATGGATATATTTTTAATTAAATGAAAAAATATATATATTATATATATTATAATATATACAATATATTATGTAGTGTTTTTACAACCATGCATGAAACACCATCTTTAAACCACTCTTGGTCATTTAAGCTCCAGGCTGCACTAGTACTTAACTGGTTTAGCTGGTTTACGCCGGGGAAAAAAAACATTTTGTGAGGAAATGGGAGAAGCAGAAGATTAATAGTGGAAAATTCCAAAATAATAAGCAGTTGTGCCGAACATGTTACTGGATCTCTCAACATCACTCATATAATCAGACCAGACACGTGCAAATACATAAACATGGAGGTACCATGATACATGAACCACGATAGTGCGATGCCATTATTTAGTAGATTTCTACACCAGCACTATGGTATTACTATCACTATACCACGGTACCACCACAGTACGTTTTTTAAGAAGGCGACAGACAGACTGTTATCTGAGATCTACAGATCTTTTCCTAAAGATGCGCTTAAAGCACATGACATCATCAAACTATTAATATAAGTTGACTCATAACATATGGACTGTGCATAACATATGAACACATATAACCCCAAATACAAAGACAAAATACCCCTGAGACGTGACTTTCTGAGTAAAAACATGAGAGTGAATGGAGTACATGCTATCAAAACAACCATCAACGTATGTAACGTTATCAGTGTTGTGACTGACGGCTCGTTGACATGAAAACAACTGTATATCAAACCCCCCCCTCACACACACACACACACACACACGCGCGCGCGCGACACTGGTGTAAATAAATACCTGATGATCTTACCTGATCTCTTCATGCCGTGCTCTTCCACAGATATAAGGAGCTGCTGGTTTGCCGCTCGTGCCGCTGTCAGCACACACACATCCTCCTCAAACAACAAACCCGCTTAACTCCACACACACATACACACACACACCACTGAACACTCTAATCGCTTTAAGTAGCTTGACTCCTTACAAACGCGCGATCCTTTGACAAGTTACATGGCTGAAGTAAACGTCATGGTCTTGCATGTACTGCCCAGGAAGTTTCAGATTTGACAGTCTGGCTTCATAAAGTGGGCCACGTGACTGAAGCATTATGGGAAGTCAGGGAGTTCAATGCGCGTGCATTACAGCTGCACACTCAAGACACACTCTGTGTCATTTAATACTCAATTTGTGATTTCAGTTGTTTTGAATTATTTTCCTAGTAAAAATGTGCATGTAAGTATCAAGCTTTTTTATTTATTTTATTTAGGCTATAAAAAATTAAGCTATTTATTTGCTCGTTTGTTTTGTTTGTTTGTTTTTTATAAATCTTTCAATAAGTTTTTTTTAATAAATCAATTTGTTTGTCCATTGGTATAATTTTGGGGGAACAAACATCCAGTAATGAGATGTTATTATTTATTAATTTTTAAAATAACCCATTATTTACTTATTTGTTGTTGTTTTTTTGTTTGTGTCCGATTATGCTAATTTATTAGCTATATATTTTTTGAGAATAACAATTTTTACAAATACTTAAATATAAACTGTTTTAGTATTAAAATATTATTTTGTTTTATTGACAATCAACTGGTTTTTATTTATTTGTTATTGTGTTACTTTTATGTTTGTCCAAATGAGCAATTGTATTTTTTTTAAGAGTAAATTGTAGAATTTTTACAAAATTCACCCTTTTTACAAGGCGGTTATAATGCTGCTGAGATAACCGTAAATGTGAAAAGTGTCCTTTACTAACATTTCTATATGATTTCAGTTCTGTATGTTTTATCTTCTCCACAGACAGGTAGGCCTTCAGGAACTGAAACAGGCCCATGCTTGAAAAGTCTGAGTTTAAAGAAATCAAGAGTGGATTAAGAATAAAATCATATATATGCTAAAACTGAAAAAAAATATGTTTTATGATTGATTGATTGACTGTTGTTGTATAAATATAAGGATTTGTCAGGCCTAATGGATAGTGAGTCAGACTTATAACCCAGTGGTCGCAGGTTTGTGTGTGTGTGTGTGTGTCTTTCTGTCACTGCTGTGAAATGCAGAGCATGAGTACTGGTTACCATATAGGCCACAAGTCACTTCCTCTCTTTGTGTAATATTTCTGACATCATCATATAGAAGTCATTAAGATTTAACATCTCATCAGGTTCATCAGTTAAATACCACAGACCAAAGTAAAGAATACAAAAACACAATTTTAAAAAGCCCATTTAAATAAAAATTACTTCAGGTGTTGACTTAACAACTTGCAGAGAACCTCCCATACCTCAACGTGACAATACTTTTATGTTCAAGGTTAGACTGTAAACAACTTTGCATCTGGACACAAAAGGGTTAAGTGTGCTTTACTTTTACCTTTCTGTTGTGCAGGTGAAACAGGTATATCTGGGCCCTGTTGTTAATCCTTCAGCTCACAAACCACAATCCTATTACTATTGTTGATAACAACTGTAAATTTGCTAAATGCAATACATTAAACAGCTTAAGCCCAAAGCAGACTCATGTAGATATAGCCTTTTATTTCCATGACACATCATATTGTGCAGTCTTGTAATGTCAGATTTCTTTGCTCATGGTCACTACAGTTACTATAATATCTAGATCAAGAGTAATTATTGACAAGGACGGAACATGAACTGCATGCTGGCCGGTGTAGAGCTGCATGTTGAACAGAAAGCTGAGCTGCCCCGCCAATGCACCGCATGACTCTTGTCTGAAACATTTATGCTCATTCTCATCTGTCCCAAGGCACCCATCAAACTAAGAACTAAGTCTCAGATAGTTTTATATGCTATATAATTCAAATGGACACTGAGACACTACATTTATAGCCAAGATGTTGCCACTACAATTTTTTTAAACAACCACATGCATTTTTAATAACATGGTGCTGTAAAAATCATCTTTTTAAAAAGCGTTGCTATGTCATGTTTTCCAGTAAACGTTTCTAATCGACATTAAAAAATAAGGTTCTCACAGGAAATTATTTATAAACAACCATGTACAATGTTATATTTGTTTTATAATTATCTTGTTTTCAATTAAAAAAACATTTAATTTTACATTTGTTATTCTCTTCTAAATGTTAATGCATGCATTTTGGAATATTTAGTGAGGCTTATGAGGCAAATAAATTCTTACATTTGTGTTTATACATTTTTTAGTTTTTTTCTGCGGTGCACAATCAAGAGAACTTTGGTTAATGCATAGCGATGGCCGTACAGTATCAAAAGCAATTGTAAGATCCTTATCATGTGAACTGTGACATTTCTGTACACGTTCCACACCCAGTTTGTTTTCTTTGGAAAGGATTGGTGTGTCCTCCCCATCATGTCCTGCTAGTGCCGGACTCCATCTGGTATTTGTGAAGCATGACAGCTTTTAAAGACACAACCCTTTATTTCAGATGCTGTGTGACAGAGCACTAAAGAAAACACAGCACGAAATGAGTTTCTGCTTCAAAGTAACAAACACAGATGCAGCTGAATAGTTAAGTAATTGTCAACTCTCATAAACATTCTTAGAATCACTTATTATCTGATTTTAACATCTTATATCTACATATGCAATTATTATTGTGGTGTATCCCTGAAGATGTACTGTACGTTCAGTACCAGACGTTTTCAGTTTTCACTTTAGGATTTTGGATTGCACATTGAGGTTTAATGTTTGCCAAGAACCTGTAGAGCTTGATATTTTGCCAGTTATGTTGCTGTCTTTTCCATGCCAAAACCAATTGATTTTTCGTTTTGGTCTTGGGGGGAACTCGTTGCAAGAGAAGGAGTTTCTATTTCCATGATAAGATCTCCAGCAACCTTTATAGATAGGCGCACACATTGTACAGTATGTGTCTAACATTACCGCTTTTCTTCAGTGCACAATCTTAATAAGCCTCCAAAGTCGTGCTAGACCTTGAGGTGTGCTGTTTTCTGAATATAAAGGGCAACATCATTGTACTAAAACCTGTAATCATCTATATCAAATGGTGCGTGTGTGTGTGCATTTATGTGCTTTGGCAAATTCATAGATGTTCACAAACTAAAGTAAAAAAAAAATACAAAGATACCCAAATGACTTTATTTAACTTTAATTATGACATTTAATTAAGTAAATAATTACAGTAAAGCACCAGCAATTTAAATTGCAGTTTCACTTTGTATTGTCATACTGTAGGCTATTTCTGCTATCTTGATGAAGTGAAGGCTGTCACCTAGTGGTTATTGTATGAAACTCGTGACATATAACAGATTCATTATATAGTGGGTCAGATCCGTTCCCCTTATAATAAATATGCATAATCTGAGAATTTGAGAAGTTGACATCTTTGTAACAAACATGGTAAAATGATAACTTTATTTTGCAAAAACCCCATCAATGTAGTAATTAGGCCTACTTTATAGTCCTGCAAAATCGTCATTATGTTTTATAGCATATAATTAAGAATATTAAACTTTTCCCGCCAAACCTATTGACATGCTATCAAATAAGCTGGGATGGAATGTAAGGACGCAAGCCTTTAAATGCGTAATAAATCAGCCAGACTTCAAAACAGTGTCTTCGGTCGATGAACGTATTGAAGATTTACTCTGTTCGTTTGAACGGTCTCATATGGAGTTTGGCTCGTCCTCACAAAGAATAACAGTACACGCTGTGACTGCGCCGAGTCTGAAAAAGTTCATAAGCAAAATAAGTCGAGCTGACCCGTGGTTATTTGGTGAAGGACACAGTCAGGGTAAACGACTCCGATATAAATTTCCCGGGGGAGCAGACGTTAAGCCGTTTGCATATTAATAGTGAACCCTCAATATACAATAATTCTGTTTTATAGAGAAAACGTTTGCTAATCGCAGTGAGCGCTCGCGCTCTGCTTCTAAAGAAAGGGTCAGTGAGGTCGCTGTGGCGTTCTTCTAATCTCGAGGATAACGGCTCCAGATTTACAGATTGCAGTCATTCTCCGGCCAGGATAGAAGTAGGCCTAATGTGAGCAAGCTTGTGTAGAGGTGTCTGCACTGACTATTGTGTTTCAGCGGAGTATAAATTGTATGTAGGACCAGCATAGTTTACCCCATTTCTTACTTTCCTCTTGTTAAAGAAACCATGGAATCGCTCGTAGATGGGAACAAACAGAGCGGCCGTGACAAAAGCAGTCTTCTCAGGGTGTTTGGCTCAACCATTGACCCCCCCTAAACCCTATCAAATACTCTAGAAACCTGAACTCCGCATCCTGGCAACAGCCAGAACTGTTTGTTTGCGCTGAATTATAGACAAAGGGTGAAAATGTAGATGAAGCATGACGCTAAAGGAAGACTTGCTAGGTGTCCTCTGTGAATGAAAGAGGCCATGCTAGGCTCTATAAAGGGCTCTAGAGTTGCTCAGCTGTCACATTCGTTTCATTAATAATAATCAAGAGCCTCCAAAACAAAAAGGTTGTGAAGTAAAAAAAAAAAAAGCAGTATAACAAAAATGAAACCTTTTATGTATAAAATTATAATTTTACACACACACACACACACACACACACACACATGTTGGGTTTACATGTTTTATGGGGGCATTCCATTGGCGTAATGGTTTTTATACTGTACAAACTGTATGCGCTATTGCCCTACACTGACCCTACACCTAAACCTACCCCTATGGGGACCAATTGTCCCCACAAAGATAGGAATACCAGTAATTGTTGACCTTGTGGTGACATTTGTTAGGTCCCCATGAGGAAACAAGCTTATAAAACTTACAGAATGAAGTTTTTTTTCAATCTAAAAGTGCACACAGTTTCCTCTAAGGTGATAAATACCAGGTGCACACACACAGACAAATTTTGTTGTGATATATACAGATATATATAACAAAATAACTTTAAAAAATGTCTTTCTATATAAATAATACATTTATTTATTTTATATATATATATATTTTTAATACATTTTATTTCCTTTTTAGATATACATGCAGTGACTAGTGTGTCATGCACACTTCATATGAAACTAACAGTTTTTTAAGTGTATACCATTCTATACATATATATATATAAATTATATATATATAGAAAGAGAGAGAGAGGTTAGATTTATTATTATACACACTATATATAATAATAATAATAATAATAATAATAATAATAATAATAATACAATAATAATAATCATATTATTGTAAATTAGGATACTTTATTCTTTTAAATAATTCCATTAAATTGATAAATATATATCCATATTCTAATATATATATATATATATATATATATATATATAATTTTTTATTTTATTTATATCTATACATAAAAATATAAACATTGGTTATAGGCCTATTTGTGGGGTGATAAGGAAAGATGCTGCTGCCTGATTATATAGTGTCACTTGTCTTTATCAATAAATAAGATGGCTGTCTAGAGATGCTTTGAGAACGGCCTTCCCTCTGCCAGCTGAATGAGTCACGGCCTGTCCACGCTCGCGCAGGAAGGCGATCAACACGGCTGCGATCTCGTTCCTGCAGATGGGGCCCCATGACTCTGCCTGTTTGCTCCTGATAACACTGCTGGAATTGTTCCTTGCTTCACTCCCCCTCACATTTATCAAAAGCGAGTACAATGACATCCTTCAGTGCTGCTGCACGCTGAGGTGCTTTCATGGCTGTTGGCCATCAAACCAACATCCCCAGCGCTCGCACAAATATCAGTCTGGAAAATGTTATGAGTTTACATGAGACAACAACATTCAGACTAAAACAGCTTGTTTCACCGGCAAAATGATTGTAACACATTTTTATCTGCTTCGGGTTTGCTGTGTGGTGTTCTGAGCGGTAGTTAGGGTGTTGCTACATCCAGATGCTATCTAAAGCATTGCTACATGGCCCACTTATAGAAAGCAATTCAAAAAAGTGATTTTTGTTGGTTTGTTAATATCATAGTTTGAAATCATGCAATGTCATTTGCTGACATTTTCACACAGTGACAGTGAGGCTATAAGTCTCATTCTCACAAAAAAGTCTTGATGTGGTAATTTCACATTTGACAAGTACGTAAAAATCTGCAACCTTTAATAAAAGTAAGCATGAAGGCCTACATCTAAATGAATTCCCATGATACTGTGTTGGTTTATAAGTGTTAGGGGTGGATCTTTATACTCAGTTTTTGTCAAAAGATTATTTACATTATACAAAATCATACAAAAACACCATCTCATAAAATAGTTAACAATTCTTTCCATGAGATCTGTTTGGTCTAAACTGAGCAGCAGCTCACTAAAGAAGAAACAAACAATAAAACAAGATACTAAAATGTTGTACATAATTACAAACACTTTATTGAATGTATTTGTCATCTTTTCCAATAGCAGATAACAAATAGTCACTGACACAAATCAAAGCCCATGATTTATCCCAATATTTTATTTTGAGTAATGCTTTTTTTCATTCAGGTTTATTCATCTTGTCTGTAGCTCAAGCTATAAGAGCAGAATATTCCACATACAGCCTTCTTGCTTCTTTGGCTCAATTAACAGATAACTTTTGGCACCAAGCATATTTAGGCTACTTCTTGACACGGCTGTAGCAGAAGTTTTTCCTGCCCTGGGGCGAGGACTGAATAAACCATGATGGAGAAGAGAGAGAGAGAGAGAGAGAAAGAGAGAGAGGCTGGCACAGATAGTCACCTTGTCTGGTTTCCCTGTCCTCCATTTCACCTCCCCGTGTTTCCGCTGCAGCTCGCCATCGTCTTTTCACCCCGAGTGTTTAATGTTTTACGATGACAACCGGGACGATCAGTTGATATGAAAGCCTCTTCGCTACATTTAGGACAACAAAGTCACTTCATTACACCTCACATAAACAGTACATCCTTTATTGCTATTTTCTCACAGAGACGCCACCTATAGTTCTTTGTATTAGTGAACATGTTAATAGCTTCGCAGTTATGACCAAGACAGTCATAGTCTGTCCTTCACAAGCTAACAGCATCTGGCTTTTATAACAAAATGTGTGCCAAAATTATACCGTACAATAGCGGGTTGTTTGGCTAAATCAATGGCCATTATTTCTCCTATTACAGGGATAAGCCCCAGCGAGGCCACCGCAGGGCGATGTTTGTGTTATCAAAGTCTGACTCAAGCGCTCGGCTTCGGCATGCAGAGGTAGCAATAAAACTCTCTCAGTCTGTACGCTGTGTCACAGCTGAATGCTTTAACAGAGACTAACCCACACATCTGAAATCCTCAGCGCTTTGTCAAGGACATCCAGTCATTCTTCCCATTTTCTCTCATGCTTTAGTCTTTTTTACTGCACCAGGAGGTCTTAACACCCTGACAAGAGACAGCTATCATGGAAACAAATGGAGCAGAGATCTCTTTTTAATAACCCACATCACTCTCTCTTGCTGTTATTTGAAACTATTAGTTTTTTCCCAGGCTGTTTAACTCCTAAAAGCATGCAGTTATTGTC
The DNA here is from genome assembly GCA_032353835.1 of Enteromius viviparus. Lineage (NCBI taxonomy): Eukaryota > Metazoa > Chordata > Actinopteri > Cypriniformes > Cyprinidae > Enteromius > Enteromius viviparus. The sequence goes on from JAUCNO010000353.1 coordinate 8,439,852, forward strand.
TTAAAGAAAAATAGTTCAACTAAAAACCAAAATTTTGTCAGTTCTTATGACTGTTTGGAAAAGAGGGGCCTTAAAAATGTCTTCTCTGAGTTCGGAAGAGCACAAGTATGAGTAAATGATGAAAGAATTTGCATTTTTTTGTGAACCTTCCCTTTAAGAAGCATTTTTAATTTTCATACAAAAATGTAATTCCTACTTTTTTCAAAGAGATATAAAATAAAATAAAAAAAATTTATATAAACTTGCAATTTATAAAAAATGAGAAATAAGAGATATAGGCTCAATTAATAATAATAATATATATATATATATATATATTTAAATTTGAAACTGTGAAATAAATAAATGTTAAATTGTAAGAGATAAAGTCAGAAATGTTTGATAAAAAATTATTATTTTTTTAATTCCATGGTAGAAACTGGCTTCTTACCCTCATTTTATAAACAAAAATATTTTTATTGCTATTATTGACTTGTATAGAGAAAGAAAAACAGACATTTTTAAAATATTTATTCTTTCATGTAAATTATATAGATTTAGATACATACACATAAAATCAACTGAAGAGCTCATTTGCAAAAACAGTTTTCAGCTATTTTTCATCATGGTTTTTAATTGTGCCTTCCAAGGAATTTAAGAATAAATAAAACAAAATAAAAACTATAAAAAAAAAAAAACAAGATTGGGAAAAAAAACAAGATGTGTTTTTTTGCAAATACACTCTTTAAATGAACAACGATTTACATTTTTTGTGAACTGTCCATTTAAAAATGTATTGTGGATTCAGTCATCATGAATATTTTTGTCTTGCATAAACGGGTTTAGATGTAAAGTGCTCCTTCTGAAGGTCCCTAACTTAACATGCAATATTGACCTTGAATGTGTAAATAGATACGAACGAATATCGCTGATAAAGAGCTTGATTTATAGATCTGCTGAGCGGAGACTTGGTTTTGTGTATTCACACCAGCACCTGAACACAGTTTGATGAAATGCAGCTACAGACTCAGGTTAAGTACAAATCTAAAGGGCATGGCAGTGAGCCAGTTACCTGACTCTACCAATGAGAGCGATGCGCTTTCTAGTCCATGCTGCAAGGGTAATCAAGAAAACGGGCATGACAAAACCAACTGTGGTACCCATTACTTACAAGGTCTGTCACAGTAAAGCATTCTGACTGGATGTACTGTCAACTGCCAGGTGCACATTCACGATTCACACCGAGCAGAAAAATCTTTGATATGCAGATCACTGCTTGTCACATGTGGCTTTTGTCACAACTCTGGTGGCTAAATATCTGATGTTCAAAATCAAATTTTCTTCAGATCTGTCAGGTGTTCTACAAATTTTGGCCACCATATATATATATATATATAATATAAAATGTCTCTCAACCATATCAAGTCTATTCAAATTTCATATCCATTTATTTTTTTATGACCTAGTAGTAAGCAACTATTTATTTTATAGGTAAATGCACTAATCTTGGTGTTTATGTCTGATAATGTCTCTATATTAACCCATACTGTAAACCCTACATTTACATATATGTGTGTGTGCCGTTTACAATTATTATGCACATATAAATACACACATACAGTATATATGTATTTAGATGCATGCATTTATATTCATATAATAAATATTATACATAAACATATTTAAAATATAAACGTAACACATTTTTCTTAAATATGCACATGCATGTGTTTATATATATATATACAATTTATCGTTTGACAGCACTAGAAAAAAACTTATTTTTCTGTTTGGGCTCTTATGTTAGATGATGTAGCTTACTGAAAGCATTGTTTGTTGTGATGCAGTTTTGTCCTATTCCAGATAAAAGCCTTGTCATGCTGCATTCACAATTCAGCCCATCACAATGCGTTTGACACAAACAATTCTCTTTGAGCTACTGCTGAATTTAAATTCCAATCAAGTGACATCCCTGACAGAAAACTACTTCATTTCACAAGTTTAAATGGGCAGCACCAGCTCTGGCAGGTCTCAGTTGGCAGATCGGCAACATGATCCGAATATTTACACGTGGCAGCAAATGCTGCATATGATGCTGCTATTTCTTTCTCTGTGTTTGATTTGATCTATATATAAGTGTGTGAGATCAAGCCAAACTGTGTTATTTATAACCTTAGGGAAGATAAAAGACCATTAAGAAAGCAAAAAAGCACAGGTGCATTTGTGTTAACGTGGTCTCACTCCGTCACTCTGAAATATTTGCTATTTGAGTTTGGGATAAATAAAAGTGTCTAAGATGATAAAAAGAAATTTGGTAGTTGAATACATCAATAAAAAGTTAAAATGTTGTTTATTTGTTGTTGTTTTTTTTCAAACAATAATTGCCATGGTTTTTCTTTTCCTTGGCACTTATGATATTAATTTTACAAGCTATTATGTCTTTTATTTAAAAACTTACACACCATCATCATCATTTCAGAAGAAGATGCTTTCACAGGCAGCCGCAGTAAGATGGTGTAAGGTTCCTTCCATCTCTTCTTTCCATGTGGATAGTGCAGCAGTTCCACTGGCTGCAACACAAGACACGAGCGGGAGTGAGAAGCAGCTCCCATGTCCTGTGTTGCAGCCCCTGGCCCAGCCACAGGTCACCTTCAGCTCTCCTGCTTCTGCTGCCTTTCTGCAAAAAAAGACAAGAGAAGCACACACTGAGTAAAGAAGAGAAAGAATTCTTCCATGCCTTGAACACCACATCCATCACAAACACTGAAAATAGCCTTCCTATTTCATCTGGTATCGGAGTAGCCCTACCCCTCTCACGTGTGACCACGCCAAGGGAACGCAGCCACTCTGGCCCAAATTGCTTAAAGTGAGGTTAATGACATCGTAAGGCACCTTCCAGCAAAGACAGAGAATCTCTCGAGAGTCTTCCTCAGATATCGAACAAAGTCAGAGCAAAGCATTTCCATTTTTATCACAGGTATGTAAATCCCACAGGTAACAAAACAGAAGGGTTGGTGACAAATTTGTAATTTAGAACATACAGATATTCAAAATGCTTTTAAAAATGCTGAAAAAGGTACGATGGTAATGCCCTGTTTTTTTAGATGTACCATGAAAGTCTCAAAAAGTACCGTGTACTGTAAATGTATTTAAATTATTAAAGAAATCAGCTTTTTAAATGAACAGTTAACCCCCAAAAAATGGAGAAACAGAAAACTGTTGGATGATCATTATTATTACATATACAATATATATATAGAGAGAGAGAACGTTAATATTTATAATAATAATTTTGTTTTATTAATATAAAGT
>JAUCNO010000353.1:8459641-8474864 GCA_032353835.1 Enteromius viviparus
TACATAAATATATATATACAATAAAAAAATGTTGGTCTTTATTTGTGTGTTTAAAGCATTTTAATTATGTTTATTTTAATATAGCTGAGGTCATTTGCATCAGGCCCCAACTCCCTGATTAAAAACCGCTGTTCTTTCGCTAATCAAATAAGTAAATTACTTGCCATTGATTATGTGACTCATCTTAAAGACATAACAAATCATGTTGGATAACATGATCATAGGCATTTTCAAAAACTGTGAGAGTCTAAGAGAGACATTGTAAAACTCATATACACTGTTAAGTTAGAAAGCTTTAGGACCCCACTCTACATGAATTCATATTGGCACGTTGGAAGGGTAAGAAGAAACCTCTGGCAGTATTGTTAGTCCATTCATGACCCTTCACCTTGCATTGGATTAATCTATATACAGTCGTTCCAGCTTCATTTTGCTTCCCCTATTTGTTTCCGTTCTCTTGACAGCTGCTGTGAACTGATTGCATGATTTTCTCACGAGGGAGCCATGGGGTTTTCGCCAGCATAAACATGCCTGATAAAGGCTTGTGAATTCTCACTGCCTTCCATGTACTGATAGAACTCCTGTTTACCAACATTCTTAAGAAATGTCTATTTTAGTTTTCCACAGAAGAAAAGGAAGTCATTGACACTTTATTTATAGACTGAGAGGCATTATGGGATATGTTTCCTCATAGAAAACACTGTAAAACACTGAAAGAGACATTTTCAAGAATGCTGGTAACTAAAAGTTGGTTGATTTTTTTTTATTTATTTATTTTTTTATTATTAGTTAAGGTATGAGTCCAAATGATTTCCTTGGTCATTTAAGTTGCTCTATTGGAAATATCACACGTTGTGTTAATTGTTTTTGGTTTGTTGGTGTCCCCATGAACCGGTTTCACAATAGAGAACATAAACCCATATGGACTCCAGCAAATTGACCTAAGCCGACCTTTTCAGTAGGGTCATTCAACCCAGAAAGTTCCATGTAGGAACAAAGGGATAGAAACTGACATCTCGCTCAACTCCCTCTGAATCCGTCTTTATCTTTCACAGTGTTTATCCCAAGGATTTGTTTTCAGCTTGGATATGTCGGACATCTCTGTTTTGAGGATTGTGTTTATGACCCTGTTTAATGGGCAGATTTTGATCTTGGGGAATGATCTATTTTGAGATTGAGCTGTGTGATGGAGATGAAAGGATATGACAGAGTAAGAGTCTTTATATGGACAATCGCTCAACTTTTTAAAGCAGTGGTTAACTAGTATGTGCTGATTCCTATTTTAGCTTAATCTTGATATCATGTTCTCCTAAAGCTCTTTGGTTAGTGTGGTCAGCTTTGTAGTCAGATGCCAAAGCTTTGATATATTTTAGCCGTACGAGATGAAAAAAAGACGACTTTGAGGGTGTATTTGATTTGTGTTCATGGTAAATATTCACACCAGATTCAGCAGAGATTTTCACTGATTACATTTTCTTGGTGGTAGTTCAGTATAGGGACATATTCTCACTATTAACTAGTTGCTGTTTAGCATGCCTATTACTAACATATCAGCTGTTTGTTAGCACTTATAAAGCACATAAACAGCAAATTGGGAGTTTATTGAGGTGAACGACTGGTTTGTTAATAGCAAGAATTGGATCTAAAAATGTAATTTATTCTCATACAAGCTATCTTTACTCAGTCACGTGAGGTATAAAATGTGTATTTTTTATTTGCTTTATTGTTTGGCATCTCTTTAAAGACTTGGTTTAAGTTCCTAAGGAATTCCACAAAGAATTGTTTGGATGTTACTGACCATTAATTCAGCCGGACAGACTCCGCCCCCCACTACAGCTGATTGGCTGTCGCTGCTCTTTATATCTCCAGACATGAAGGGTGCTGTAGTAAACAGCTGCTCTCACATATTCATAACTGGATCGTTATAAATCTACCTTTCAACTTAGCCACCTGTTACCTCAACAAGCAATGGCTGCCTTTGTGTCGGTGAGTTCTATTCCATACAGAAAGGTGTAGATTAAATAGTTTTATCATTTGTGCAGTTATCAATATGCAGTTATTAGAGTAATGCAACATTGTAAACCTAAACTAAACTAAAAGGTTTTTATTTTTGTGTACAACTACTACTTAAAAAAAAAACGTTTGTAACTTTATAAATGTCTGTACTGTAACTTTTAATATGTTCCTGAGTAAATGTCTTCATTTCTTGAAGCTAAAATTGTATAAATATGTGGATTATAGTATATGCAAAGCACAGAGTACATAGTCATGTGTCCAAGTGGAAGTTTGAAAGCGCCAGTGGTTGGTCAGCTTAATTTAGTGCTAGTCTCTGGCAGTTTCTGGCATGTGTTCAGTGAACTTAACGTACCTTGCTGGATATAGACCTCACGTTCATGTACGATGTGTGAAATACTTGAGATGAGTGTTCTTAAGTGTCAGCAAAACCTGGCTATAATGGTTTAAAACTTGTTAGCATAACAGTATAAAAGCAAGGCATTTGTTTAATGTGCCATGCAATGAATGTTTGTGCTATTGCATTAGATTTTTTGCTATTTTGCTGGAGATTTTTTCCAGAGACCGTCCATGCCAGTATTATTTGCAATGAGCTTTTAAGATCCAGAGTACATCTAATGTCAGACAAGCTTTCTCTCTTCAGATTTGGTTTTGATAGTTCTATCTTTTTCTACTTAAAATATTTTTTTTGGTCTCTGAAGTAATACGAATGCACTACTGGCATAAAGATTTGAATAAAAACACATTTTATTATTTTGCTGCCATTCAACCATTACGCTTTCTTCTCTTAGATGGCAACATGTCACACTTGTAATAAGATGTCCAGACAGCCTGGAATGAATCGGGAGCTTTTGACTACGTTGTCAAACTTCCAAAGTACCCCAGGAAGCGCAGGCAAACACAGAACTCCACAGTCAGCCAACAGGTCCACTCCAAAATCTGTAACTGACAGAACACCAAGTGGTACACCAAGGTAAGCTACTCTAAGCCAATGTTTATGTTACAGGGTCTCATAGATCTATACTTTAACTCTGCTTTTTTATGCAATGTTTTTTTTCCCCCGTAGGTCAGTATCTTCAAACACCAGCTCGTCGTCATCCAAGCCTGGCAGTGCGAAGTCGTCACCTTTCGCCCGCCTCAAAAAGATCCTTATGGTGGAAAACAAACAGCAGAGCAAGAAAGGTGGTCTGAAGGACTTCCTTTCATCTCTCTGAAGACCTTAGAGTCATTAAAATGAAGACTCTGGCCCACTTTGAATGGAGCTGCTAAAATTCAGAGCAGGAAACTTGATGATGATCCTTGTGTATTACAACGCCACCTAGTGGAGGAGTCATTAAGATGATTTGTATTGAAGAACGGCACCTTTTCATCGATCAAGTGACTGTTTCTGATTCCTTGTGGACGTGTGAGGGGGGAAATGTAGGGGAGTGTAAATTGTGCTTCAAAACCATGCTGTGATGTTTTTTATTTGCCATTTATTTCCATGATCCCACATACTGTTCGTTTTTATACAAGGAAGAGTACTTTTTTATATGTTGTGTGTTTAATGTTATTTTTGTACACTTTGAATTCACACATTTATATCACCAGCTCTAAGTTTGGATCACTGATATTAAAAAAAGGATTTTCTTTACACTTGGCTTATTTTATTTGTGCTGGATTGTTTACATCTGATGGCTTATTTGCTGTCAAACTATGTAGCAAAGACCAAAAATATTTCATACGGAATTTGTCTTTTCAATACATTTAAAAAGAATGGTGATATTTTTGTTTTGTTTGATCTTTGACACATCATTTTCAATAAAAGGTTAAAATAAGGAAGTGTTTGGTTATTTGTTGCTTTTAAAAGATGCTAACTTTTCTTCTGCCTGCAAAATGTATTATATGAAATCTTAAAGAAAGAATATAGTTTTAGAGAAATAATACATGTAAAAATGTCATCACATTAAAAAATAGTCCTCTATAAAGAGACAATCGAAGTTTCTGTTTGTATAAGTGTTTAAAAGCCAGCATGTGCATAAAACAGCTTAAACACCATAAATATTTCTCCTGCATGTGGGGTGCCTTGAAATATTTAATATTTAATTTAATTAATTTTTAAGACATATGGTTTTTATAATGAAATTCTGTTTTATTATTATTTCGTAACGTAAACATTATACATATACTTTAATTTGAATTCAAATATTGAACATTATACAAATATGCATACAAAAAAACGAAACGCACCTACAAAAAAAATCTTGCGTGCAGACTTTTATTTTGACATCTCGTACAAATTCAGTGAGCTCGCGCTTTCACCCGGAAGTGGTCAAGCGCTCATATGTGCCTTTTACAATCATTAGTACCTTAAAACCTTAACTTTTTTGGTCATAATATGTGGTTAGATATTTAGAGGAAATTACCCCTAACGAATGTACTATGTCCAGTCGCAAGCGAAGCCGAGAGCACCACGAGGACAGACATGAACGAAAGAAACACAAGGAATCAAAACACGATGAAGACAAATACCAAAACCAAACCAGAAAACTCATTCACGAGGTGCAGAAACTCAAGCACGTGGAGACGTTGTAAGTATTTGCTGCACCGGTGATGCTTTTTAAGAGAGTGTTTATAACCTGAACATTTTTGTGTGGTATTAAAAAAGTTGTTTGTGTGTACGTTATGTTATGATTTTTGTTTTCATTTTCCCTTTCAGCTATGAAAATCCTCCCCCTGGCTTCGTAAAGGTTTGGCCGTAGTTTAAAGTGAAATGATTAAATGATTCATTATAAACTAGTTGCTTTGGCCCTCTTTTGCAATACTTGACAGACGTTGTGTGAATGCATTAGCAATAAGCTTTCGAGTGAGCATTTTGCAATACATGCAGAACTGTTTTTGCAGGAAGAGGATGACAAACCAGAGGACTGTATTCCTGATAACCCTGGCAATGAGGACGCCCGGAGCTTTTTGGCTCACGCTCCTACCAAAGGACTGTGGATGCCTCTGGGAAAAGAGGTGAAGGTCATGCAGTGTAAGCAAGCATTCAGATGCCTTCACTTCTTTAAAAAAAAGAGTTACGCCAGAAGTGGTATTTTAGTTTTGATGAAGGTCAGTGAGAAATCTTAAGTAATCAAACTTGTGTGTAGGCTGGAGATGTAAAAGGTACGGCCACAGAACGGGAGACAGAGAATGTCCTTTCTTCATCAAAGGCAACCAGAAACTGGAGCAGTTCAGAGTGGTGAGTAACAGAAATGGCCTACTTTTACATTGCTGCAGTCTAGAAGCATGTACAGTACCCTAATTCTCACACAAACAGCATTTCGACGTTTTGAGTTTGAGATTAAGCCATGATGTATTTTTTCAGGTGGATTTTTGGCCTCTTTGCAAAGCTAGGTGCACTCCGTATTATTTGCCTCTTTTAAAAATAAATTAATAAAAGTTCTGAAAAGATATGATTCAGAATCAGTGGCTTAAAAAGCTGATTTATTTACTTTAGAGTAGGTCAATTCATAGAGTCTGACATGTATAGGTCACATGAACCACTAAAAACTACTCCCTTTATCATTGTGTCTGTATGTGTTTCTGTGTGTGTAAGTGAATCCAAACCATTAGGTGGCGGTATAATTCTAGCAGGGCCGCCATATCTACAGCTCAGCATAAAATATGAACTGTAACTTTAAAAACTATAAAATATTTTACTTCCATTGCAAGTTTGTTAAAATTGTATTCTGTTGAAACTGAATTGTTTGGTAATGTTCTTACAATTTTCTTCGATTTGACTGAATATCTTAGGCGCATGAGGATCCAATGTACGATGTCATCCGTGAAAATAAACGCAATGAAAAAGAGACTAGGTAAGTTGAGATTTATGTCACTGAAAAATATAAAGTCAAGTGTTAAAGCGTGGGGACTGTCAACTGTTTTACTCACTAAGATTAAATATTTTTGTCAGTACATGTTGCATATAAATAACGTTCATAATCAATAAAGGTGGATCTGTTCAAAAGTTTGTAGTCAAAACGATTAAAAGAAGTCTCTTGTGCTTCCCAAGGCTGCATGTATTTGATCAAAAATACAGCGAAACAGTAATATTATTACAGTTGTAAATAACTGTTTATTATTTTTTTAATTTTTTTAATTATTTTTATTAGTTATTTATTATTTTTTTATATTTTAAAATGCAATTTTTTCCTGTGATGCAAAGCTGTATGTCATATGATCCTTCAGATCTGGTTTGCTGTTCAATAAACATTTCGTAGTAATATATGTAATATTATATTTTATGTAATATATGCTGAAAACAGTATAAATTTGTGCTAATATTTTTGTGGATTTATTTTATTTATTTTTTTAAGTTTTTTTTTTTTATGGAAAAAGAACAGAAAAATATAAATATTTTGTAATATTATAAATTTGTTTCCTATCACTTTTAATCTATTTAATGTGCCTTTGTTGGATAAAATCATTAATTTCTTTTATGACTTGCACTGACCCCAGTCATTTGCACGGTTGTGTCTCTGTAAATGAGATGAAGAGCTTTAAATAATGCTCAGCCTCTGCTTATTAATAATATATTTGGCAAGTGGAAGTCTCTTAGAGGCCAGTGTTGATAAATTGTGTCAGTTCAACAAAAGAAGCATGTTTCAGACGACTACGTAACTCTTTACTCCACTGTGATTATCTTCTACAGTGTGGTGACAAGGGCTCTTGCTACATTATGTGGGATGTAAACTCATTTTTTGGGTCGTTTTGACAGGTTATTTTGTCCGTGCATTGCTGAGCTCCACATTTATGCCACAAAACTGTTAATAAACAGTCCCCTGGTGGGGTTTGGCAGTTTACATTTTTTAGCAGGATGTTGGGGAACAAGGAGTAGCTTGTTAAAAAACGTGAAAGTCAGAAGTCCACCGTTTTAACATTGGTGAAATTATGAATGAAAGCAAATCTAAAATGGGGTTGTGTGGTTCCCAAGGATACGTGCCTCTGTTAGAGGAAGTGAACCCTCTGAACAGCAGAAATCTAATGAATTGTTAATAGTTTCAGGTCGGTGTGGCAAAAGCTGTCAGAACGTGCTTCCTCTTCAGATCGATAGCAATTCAATTTAGCTAAAGATAATACAGCTCTTATTTGAAATAAGCTGATCAAATCCAATTGCTCGAATGGGAAGTGTGTAATTTCTGTGCTACTAGCACCAACAAAAGGATTAGCAAAGATAATGACTCAAATTTATTTAATTAGCACAAAGCGTTATAGACATGTTTTTGTAATGTAATTTGTTTGGTATTTGCTTTCCGAGCATTTTTCATTTATTTATTTTAAATTTATAAAAAATATTTAAGCATTGCTTTTAAAGATTTGGTATAAACCATAATTGTTTTTTTATTGTCTGTATTTATTAATCTGAAATAGGACTATTGTAAAGGAAATGTCTTTTTTTATCACATTTGTCATATTGTATTTATGTGCTATAGTATTTAATATAATATGAAATAGAATAATATAATATATTAAATGTTAGTTATTACCCACAACAAATAATACAGTGTTTTGTATAAATGCTTCAACCTTTTATACACACACACAGACACTATATAATATAAATAAAACACATGGGTTGGTGTATTACATATATTATATGTAATATTATATGTGCTGTCAAATGATTAATCGCATCTGGAATAATGTTTTTTCTTTAGATAATGTTTTATGCTGTGTTTATTTATTATGTTTATATTAAAACATACATAATACATTTTTAAAGAATTTACATGTAAATGCATTTATATATTTATTTCCTTATATTTTATATTATATCTAAATATATTTAATACATAACAACATATTTTCATTAAATATATATACATGCATCTGTTTGTGTTTATATATACTTAAAAATTATACACAGTACATACAAATACTGTATATTATGTAAAGAAAAACTTTTATTTTTGGCTGCGAATAATCTCTTGACAACACTATATATATATGTATAGATAGATAGACACTTTTATATATATATATATATATTTTTTTTTTTTATTTTTTTATTTTTTTTTTCATGTTCAGTGTTGTTTTCTATAAAAAGATTCACTAACTGTCATTTTATTTAGCCTTTCTTGTAAACATATTACAATTTTATGCCTGGAATATTGTTTTATTTTGTCTTTTCTCTTCACTCTAGGATCCAGCAGTTAAAACAGCTGCTTCAAGACACCACCTCCGACTCTGACTCCACCTCGTCTTCCTCTGCCTCCTCCGATCACACCCGGAAGAAGAAGAAGAAAAAGGAGAAGAGAAAGAAAGAAAAGAAGAAACACAAGAAGAAAAAGAAGAAGCACAAGGCCAAGGCTAGCGATGACTCAGATGCAGACTGAAACAAGGCTATTGGTGTCTCAGTGCTCATCAAAGAAGGTCTGCAGTGGTGCGTCAGCCCTATCAAATATACACAGGAGCCTTCCCATCAGTTCCCCAGGCCATCTTCAGATCTGCTTAATAATGCATGGATGCATTTAATCCCTTCTGTCGCATTGGAATGCTTAGGATATGCGCATCTCTATCAGATTTCCTATAGCTGGTCCTTATCAGACTGTTAACATGTTTGTACAGGATGCTTACTTTTTTGTGAATGTGTCATCATTGTGAAAATAACTGATGAGAGGTTATGCCATCTGTTGTCATGAACCGTAAAGTCCAGAATTGTCATGTAAATAAATCGGTGACTGTGGCTTTTTGGCCGTTGCAACTTCTTTTTATGGTAATCTGATATTTTTTTTCAAAGGGATCTGGGCGTTTATAGGTTCTTCTATCTTAAATTACATGTTAATTTATATCCTCTATTTCCATGGAAGTGCTTGGTGCTTCTGCATCTGGCTGTGGTATGCAAGCACAGCCAATTAGCACCTCTTGAATGGCTGACAATGGTTTGCTCGTCATTCACATGACGAGAGAGGCCGATCAAGAGGGGAGAAGATGCTTTTGCTTTGATCTTGTCACTTATCGCCGAAATAAATCCTGTGGTTGTCGTTGGAGTACATGTACCATTTTGTATCAGGATAAATAGTGCATCACATCATCAAAGGAGCTGTTTATAATGCTGCATCCATTTTCGATTATTTAAATGTGTGCTTTTTCAAACGACACAATAACAATGGTGCAAATATTAATTTCAATAAGATATTTAATGCAGTCTGTGATCGTCTATGAAGTCATTAGCTTGCTCTCTTCTTCAGAATGTCTTCGTACTGGTAATAAAAGCTAGATTCTCATTTTTTCTTTTTTAGTTCCTCTCTTTTTATTGTATCTCTTTGTTCTGATCTGGACAGGGCCATTAGAAACGTGTATGTGACTTGTTCCCTTTTTATCTGACAAGCCATGAATCTCACAAATGAGTTCCCGACTGTTGAGCTCTATGCTTTGTTAAATCACTATTTTAAATTTTGATTAGCTAAAGAAGTTTAATCAGACAAGTGTAATTTAAAGTTTAATTTTAACTAAAAATTCCAGCACAGTAGTTTTGCCTGAAAAATAGGCATAGAACATGGTATAAATTAAATTACTATATATATATTTATATGTGTGTGTATTTACAAGTAAAATTATTAATTACAAAATATATCATTAGTAGTGCTATCAACTGGTTAATATTTGTGCTTCAATTAGTTTCTCTCTCTAAATATATATGAGTTAATTTGAAAAACAGATAACTACACTTTAGTGTGTGTTGCATCAGGATCATGACCAAAAATTATATTTGATTCAATCATTAGTGCGTTTAAAGCAGAGCATGGTGTTGGTTTTAAAGAGTTTTATTTCCTAAATAACTAGAGTTTTTCATCATTTCACACAGTTCGAAGAAAAATCTGAAGCATGTCACAGCATTCAGAGAAGAGCTGAAGCAGAGACTGATCCATGATGTGTATTTGCTTAATGGTTTTTATATAAAGACAAACTAAAGGTAACATCACCTCTGCCGCTGAAGCACAGTGACATGTAGACTGGATTTCGGTTTGCGTAATATTTCACATTCGTGTGCTTCGCTTAGCTAAGTTCCAGACATTCACTTTATAGAATTGCATCCTTTGTAATCATCAAAATGGAGAAAGCAAATGATGTCAGCATGGGATGTTAATACATCTCCTTGTGTGGGACAGATAATCTATTGCTGTGTGTGGGTGGACTTTGTGAGGATGTTGAGGTCTGATGAACAGATATTTACAAAATGCCAAGTATGCCCTTAAGACTAATGGCCAGGCAATGATTTTCTGCTTTAATCCTATTTTCTTCTACTTCTGTAGACAAAGACTTGCTGGAATTAATTCAAGTCAACAAAAATGTATCATTCATTTTCAGTAGATGATAAACCCTGCATATATAAGACACATAGAAAGCAACAATAATTGGTTACTGGATGTTTGATTCACAGTGACAGAAAATCAATGTTTTTTTAAAACAAATAAATAAAATTTAAATAAATTAATAAAACCTTTTTTTTATTAATAACAATTTTAACAAAACAATATTTTATCATTAGTAGTATTTTTTAATTATCCAAAATAAATTGTATTATCTTAAATCCATTTTCTATTCTCTGCAGATCGGTTAAAACCTAAAATGTGACCCTGGACCACAAAACCAGTCTTAAGTGGCACATATATTTCTAGTATATTTGTAGCAATGGCCAAAAATTCATTGAATGAGTAAACATTGCTTTTGTGCCAAAAATCATTGGAATATTAAGTAAAGATCATGACCTGACATTATATTGTGTAAATTTCCTACAGTAAATGTATCAAAACTTTAATTTTGATTAGTAATATTATAAGGACCTTATTTGAATAACTTTAAAGGTGATTTTCTCAATATTTCGATTTTCTTACGTGTTTTATTTTTTTTTTTGCACTATTAGATTCTAGATTTTCAAACAGGCTAATTGTATCTGAGACAAAGATTATCATATCCTAACAGACAATACATCAATAAAAAGCTTATTTGTTTAGTTTTAGGATGATGTAATTAAAGTAAGTAAGTAAAAACAACTAGACGAGACTAAGAAAACACCCTGATGCGCTTTTATCTGTCTTTTGAATGAGCAGGGTTTACCGTGCTGTGATTGGTGGATTCCCAAAACGACGGGGCCAATCGTGATCCGGGAGGAGGAGGAAAGAGGAAGTGAAAACAACATTAGCACTATCTATCTAGTGCGCTAGAGAAAGGGAGGGAGCGCGCGACTGCAACAAACTCCCAAACATCAATCCCTGGAAGGAGGAAAAGTCGCCTCGCCGCTTCAGGTTCGTACGATTTATTTCGCGTTGTCGATCCGCCTGATGTTTATCTAGTGTCGGTGCATCCTCACGCCAGTTCGCGCTGTTTCATCCTCGCTGGGTGAAGTTTGAGCGCTGTAGTGTGCAGTTGTAAGACAGTCATGAATAGCCCTCTATTGAGCGCGGACAGATTGCAGCGGGTGGAGAGTTTGACAGAGCTCGGTGCGTGACTGACTGTGCTTCACTTCATGCGTGTCTTATTCCACAAGCCCACTCAAACTTGTTAAAAGACTGTGAGGTCAAAAGAGTGTCACAAACGTCAGTGGTTTCATTTTACGATTGATCCTCTTCCAGCACTGTTACACCGAGAATGCTCAATTAGAGAGTTCTGCACAATGACTTCTCTATTGTCTTTGTAGGAAAGACAGTGAATTAGAATAGCAACATTGATTTTTGTCTTGGCTATTTTGACATGTTTTGCGTACAATACGATTTTTTTATTTAATGCCAGATTCTCGTGGACTTGTTAATAAGACTTTCCTTTGGTTATGAATGTGTACGAGAAATAAAGGTCCCGTTTCTTTAAACAGCTCACCCTAATTCTGTCGTCGTTTGCTCTTATGCCATTATGTAAATTACTCGCACCCGTTACAAACACAATTGGGTTTTATTTTTGCAATTTCACACAAAAGAAGACGTAAGACAGAATGATATTCTTAGTCACCATTTACTTTTATTGTAGGCAAAAAAAATGCAAGGAAAGTGAATAGTGACTGAATCTATCAGCGTGGTGCCTGGTGCCTAATATCGCCTTTTGTGTTCCACGGAGGTGAGTAAACGATGACAGATGTTTTTTTAGGTGAAATATCCCTTTAAAAACTGAGATTAGTGCTGATATTCGATTTGATTAATGGAATAAGACAACAACTTATTATTTTTTCTAGTTAAATGATACTATGCAACTTTCTTGCTTAAAATATTTAGTTATTTACTTAAAATATAGTTATGTGTTGCATTTGTATTATTAAAATGACCCGTAAACAAACAGGCAGTTATACAAAAAAAAGAAAGAAAAGGAATTAAACACTGTATGACAGCAATAAAGAAACATGCAATGAAACAGTGTGTAAAAATATTATCATTCAGTAACTGTTTATGTATTTGACAGGCTTTTTTTATGTATTTTTGATATATTGTGCCCCATACTGAAAATATTCCAGTATTTTTTTTAAATATATTTTCCTGTAAAACATATAGTTCAGTACTCTTTGTTTTATATGCAACTTTGAGTCAAAAACATTTTTTTTAATCCAAATTTAGTGGTATATCACATTTTGCTTACTGTAAAGAAGTTTTTGTTATGAATCCCCTTTAGATTCTATAGGTTCGCTTCTGTAGTTGTTATTTGACTGATGTTATTTCGGTTAAATTGTGTTTATTGATGTCACTAACGTGCCCAAACAATTTCTAACATTTTGTTGCTTTTTTTTAATTATCATTAATTATACGGTAACACTTTACAATAAGGTGTCTTTTCTTTTAACCTTATTTAATGTATTAACTAACATGGACAAACAATGAACAATGCATTTATTACACTATTTATAAATATTTGTTAATGTTAATTTAAAATAAAGTTTATTCATGTTAATTAGTTTACAGTGCATTATCTAATGCTAACAAACACAAGTTGTGATTTTAATAATGTATTAGCAAATGCTGAAATGAACCTTAACTAAGAATAATAAAGTATTGTTCATTCTTAGTTTATGTTAACCAGTGTAAACTAATGAACCTTATTGGAAAGTGTTACCACCAGCACATTGCATGCATATAGTTTGTTCAAAATAGCTCCAAAAGTGTGTCAAAATTGAGGAAGAAATAACATCTGTAATAGTAGAAACTTCCGTGCCCTCTGGGAAGGAAATAGTTCGTTCCTTTTCATTTGAAAAACTATCAGAAGCTCAAAATATTCATCTTTTTTTATGCATATATTTTCTTGACTTTGTAGTTCATATGCATGCTGGTCTTGTGGAGTCCAGATGAGAATGTGTTTTGTTGCAGTGGCAGTCTGTTTCTCTTATCCTCATGTCGTTGAGTCACTTTTGTGTCTGGAGGCAAGTGTGAGCTCAGCGTCTTGCCCAATCGGATCGCATGCATGCGCTGTTGGTCTTGAGATATAAGTATGTCCAGTGCATGTTAGCGGCATGTAGAATGTTTTCTAGGTCAGAAATAATAGTCACATAACATGACAACATGAGTGTCAAATGCACTTTTTGCTGTTTTCTGTTGGGCGCCGCTGTGTTATTTTGATTATAGAAAGTGAGAAATAGAAAGAGTAGAGCATGGAAGGAAAAATGCTGCAAGGAATGTTGCAAGCCAGACTCAAACCCACATGCCCAAAAGAGCACCATGACGCAATATATCAGAGCTTATACTATAAACCACGGCGGTTTGATAAATGTGTGGACCTCTTTCAGTTGCTTTTCCTCTCTTTAAAAAAATGCGCATCATGCTAACCTCATGAGGGAGGCATTTTTAGTAAGAAATGCTTCTGCTTTTCATTGTCTTCAGTTGATGTCAGGGGGTTTATCATTGTCTGTGTGTGCGGTGGAGGCAATAACTGAGATCAGATGAGTTTTCTAAAAGAGTCAGAAGTTTAAGTCACTGTGTGAACGACTCATTGAAATTCTGCACATGTGCGCAATGTATATATAAATTACTTTCAGCAGTTTCTCAGTCTCTCACCTCTGAGTGCAACCTTGCCAATTTATGATGAGTTCTTGACTGCAAGTGATCTCTCTCTCTCGTTCCTCCCTTCTTCCTCACTTTGTATCTTTCGCACCACCCAGCCCCCTTATCTCACATCTAAACTCACTTACTCAAGGGGGTATTCTACACCGTTCCTTGTCTGATGTGTTCATTGCTGTCTGCTCTTGCTTTGTTGCCACCAAAATAAGAGTGAGGATCTTTGGCTTTGTCTTTTTCCAGTGCAGCTTCGGTGTGGTCACATAGAGGAACTATTGCACTCACAAACTGGAAAAGAGCCACTTGCGTAAGAGGTTGATACGTGAACATTATCTGTAATGCATATGAAACATTAACGAATATATCAAATCAATTTTGTAATTTTATCTAAAAGTAGAATCATATATGGTCAGGTTAATATACGATTTTATATGGTGAAACTCAAAACTGTCTATGCATATATGTCTATATGTGTGCGTGTGCACATACATATATACATACACTACCGTTCAAAAGTTTTAGAACAGTAAGATATTTGATAGTTTTTAAAGATGTTTTTTCTGCTCATCAAGGCTGCATTTATTATTTAAAAATCCAGAAAAAACTGTAATATGTGAAATATTATTTCAATTTAAAATAACTGTTTTCTGTGTGAATATTTTAAAATGTAATTTATTCCTGTGATACAAAGCATCATTACTCCTGTCTTCAGTGTCACTTTCAGAAATATATATATGTATAATATATATATATATATGCTGATTTATTATTATCAATTTTGGAAACAGTGGTGCAGCCAAATCCAAATATATTTTTTGGAACCTGCGAAAATATATTATTTATTTATTTATTTTTTCTCCTCATAATTCTTTGATGAATAACAAGTAAAAAACAACATAATTGTTGACTTATTGTTCATTTAATAGATCCTTGGTTAATAAAAGTATTCATTTCTTTCAAAGAAGAAAGAATAAAAACGTACTGATCCCAAACTTTTGAACAGTAGTGAAACAGTAAACTACTGTAACGGTAGTTTTGAACATTATTATCCATTTGAAATACATGCTTCTTTTTAATATTTTAATGATCAAAGAATCCTAAAAAAACAATTAAGCTGCTCAACTGTTTCAAACACTAATAAACAATCAGCATATTAGAATGATTTCTGAAAGGATCATGTGACACTGAAGACTGGAGTAATGATGCTTTGTATCACAGGA
>JAUCNO010000353.1:8489727-8511395 GCA_032353835.1 Enteromius viviparus
TGTCGGAGAGTCAAAATCGGTGCAGACGTGAGCCTGACCGGCCGGTCACCGATCTGGGCCGGTCATACAAAAAATTGGCCGATTCCGATCACTAGCCGGTCAATCGGTGCATCTCTATTAATTATCCTGTGATGAACAAATAAATGCATAGAAATTAATAGATACATATTTGCCTCCTCTTTCTCAATTTATGTTTACAGTAAGCCAGATCATGTAAGACCAAAGGATAAAAAAATACAACTGTGCAGCTATTCTGTCCTTTTGAACGACAGCTGAGAGCTTTACATAAATCCTGGTACTGAGATTTATTGACTTCTGTCTGCTTGAAATCATGCCATCTGTAATGGGGAAACTTCTTAGGAGGAATGAAACCTTTCCAAGAGAACCACCCTCGAAAGATGCAAGTTCTGATGGAGCAGATGCCATAGCAACAGAGCCTGGGTAGTGTCTGTGGAGATTATTATGGGATGAGTCATGGCAGAGTGACATGGCAGCTTGTTTGAATGGGTTGAATGAATGCTTGTTTCACAGGCTGTGTGTGTTCTTGTTTTCTCTCCAAGAATCATTCCCATGCATTATGAAATGGGGGGGGGATTAAATATGTAACAGGGTTTATCCACAAGGACCAAAGATGATCCGCAGTTCCCAGAGTGACACGAGTGCTAAATAATTTACACAGGGATTTAACAGATGTCACTTTCTCTTTATCGGCTCACCTAACCTTATCTTGGAGAGGATTTTTATGTTTTATTGTGTTTTACGTTTTATGAGGTTTGAGTCTGCTATTCATCTTTAAAAGGTAACTATAAAAATTACGATTTATTAACGACTTAATAATTATTATTAATTATAAATAGGTAAATATTGCAAGCCAGATACTTGAAGAAAATTAAGCTTCTGCTGCTTTGACTACAGCTATAATGAAAAAGCCTATCTTTATAGTGCAAATGACTTCAGAGAGAGACACTTGCTCTGCTGCTCTTTATTGCTGTTTGAAATGGGCTTAAAGAAAATAGTCAATTTAATTTCAGCCAATAGAAAAAAACATTTTCTTTGCTCTTTTGAAAGAAAGAGTTCAGTGTACTGAATTGTATTGCAATGCGCCAAGACTATTTATATATAAACTAAACTGCGAAAATGAGTCATTTGTCAAGATGTCACTTTATCATCATGACATACAACCATGAGCACATTAATATATGACAACCTGTGTTTGCATATCCCATGACTGCTCAGCACTCAGCAGCTTGGCGCAGACTGTGATTATATAGAACAACACTGCTGATTTTGTAGAAACTTAATCTTGAAAAAGCAAACTTTAGTTGTAGCTTGTAGTTTTTGGCAAATCGTTTTAATCTTAAAACCATATTGAACTGAATAGTTGCTATATAGTTATTATATATTTTAAAAAGGAATGTTCAGACAGGAATAAAGAAGCTTCTAAAAGACACTAGTTGCTGCGGTAATTAAAATGTCCCAGTATCAGATGTCACAAAGGAGTGTTCTTGTTTAGAAAGAATCTCTCACGGTGACACTGCATTAGTTAAAGCTTTGCATTCCTGAAATACATTTTCAAGGTTTTCCAGAAGGATTATCCTGTGACAGTAAGAGCTCTCTGTTCTGACCTCAAGGTCATGCATGCTTTTGAATCAAATATTCGCTCGGTTGTTGTTACAGATAGCAAAGAGATGGATCATAAGAAAGATACCCATAGAGCATATAGATCAAATCAACAGCAGCACTCGGGTGTTAATTGGAACTCTCCCCGTAGTTTGAAATACTAGAATTGTGACGTCTAGCATAGACTTGTTACCAAAGTACTGATATTTTTGACACCCTGCTTATAATATTAATTTATTTGACAAAAGTGGCTTGATTTAATAATAAATATGCAAAGTGTAACTCTAGCTTTCTCCCTCTAGGCTTGGATGAGAGCCAGGCAGCAGTGAGCGGCCACATCCTCCATCAGCGCAGCCATGCCGCCCCCAGCAGACATTGTGAAGGTGGCCATTGAGTGGCCGGGGGCCTTTCCCAAACTTATGGAGATTGATCAGGTCAGTGCCAATGGCTGATTTCTTCTTCTGTATATGCATCTACATGCATGTGTATGTGTTTTTTTCTCCCAAAAACGTACATTCTGCCAGTATTTACCATGTTGTTTAAAATCCTTTCGTGACATAAAAGGACATTTCGTGAGCGCAGCTAATCATATCTGAAAATGCAACACCAAAAAGAGACCCCTCAGTTCTTTAATAACTATGTGCTTCACAGAAGAATAAGTAATGTGGATTTGGAAAAACATGGTGAATAAATAATGACTTGATTTTTCCTCTTTGGCTGAACTATTTCTTTCAATTTTGAGAGAGGACTCACTGCAGTGAGTGTCTGACTGACTGAAGTTGAACTAAATGTTTGAATAAAACCTATACAAACTAATGTCAATGCAACAGTACTATTGGGTATGAAGAGTATTTATTTATTTTGTTTTCCACAGAAAAAGCCTCTGTCAGCCATCATTAAAGAAGTCTGTGAGGGGTAAGTAACATGCATTTACCTGCAAGGGGGGGTTATATGCATGTATGTATGTGAATGTATATTTGATGAAAATTAATTCTTATTAAAGTTAAAAAAAGGATTTTGTCCAGAGCAGTGAAAAGTGTTCTCTTTTGTTGTATGATTAACATGAATTACGGACAGCAGGCAGATTAGACTGCTGTCACTTTAAGAGCTGCACTGATCCAATTTACTTTTGCACATTTTCTTTCTCAGCTGTTTGTTTTCACATAAGACATAATTACTGTATACAAGGGATACTTGCAAAGAGTGGCGTTTTGACACATACGTGTGCGTTTTTAAGGCTTATAAAGTGGAAAAACAACTCAGTGCTCATACAGCGCGGGAGTATTGAACAGTTTCCATGTGCATCTCTGACGGCGCTTGCATATACTGCAGGGAAAAGAGTTATCTTTCACTGTTGGTTGTGTTTTAATGGCTTAAAATCACTTGTTTTTAAACTGCAATGCTTAAAAATGTATGCAAACGTTTTTTTTTGTGACCATGTAGCGTAGCAACGTCACTGAGGAAGTGTGAGTCCAGAATCTCTACCAGTTGACACATTTCTACCGATTATTGCCCACCCCTAGTTTTACCTCCGTCTAATAATTAATGTTTGTAAGTGCAGCACTGCTTTGTTTACAGGTTTAGCCACAAATATATAAGTTATAATTTATTAGTTTGAATGTAAGGTTAACATTTTATAATAGTTCTATGTCAAAACTGTTTTGGATCTTTTCTTTTGTGTCTTTTTTTCTTTACAGTTTAGGATATTACCATTGATTATCGTGAGCATTGTTGCTTTTAAAAGAATGTTGTTACCATTAACCTTTATTCTAATATAAGAGTCTCTAAACATTTTCCACATTACCTTTTACACCAATGCTGTTTTTGTTACACATCTCTTTGATAGTTATCTGAATTTTCTCTCATTAGGTGGAACTTGCCAAACCCTGAAACCTTTGCCCTGCAGAACGCTGACTCAACCAACTTCTACATTACTGAAAAGGTTAAATACAAAATCTCAAAAACAAAACTGTATTGTTAAGCGCAATTATTAAAAACCGCCTCATACCAGTGCATAACAATGCCTTTTCTCCACTCTCTCTATCTCTTTCTCTCGCTCTCTTTTTTTTTTTTCACAGAATCGCAACAACATCAAAAATGGCTCCATTCTGCGGCTTACTACATCAGCTGTGAGTAGCACATTTGAGTTTATATATGTATTTTTGTGCAATTCGAGGCTGTATCATCAGGAGGAACCTTCCTTTATCCTCTGAAGCCCTGCCCTGTCCAGCTGGGGCCTGTAATCCTTCAGATGTGAGGGCTGATAGGTTACATTACCAAAGCTTCCTAAAGTGTCAGCAGCTGAGAAACATTCTTGCGTGACCCGTGAAGGCGTCAATGTGCCCAGTTGTCATTATTTTCTCTCCGCTGGTTATGGATTGAATGTATTGTCGTTTTGAATCCGCATTATATTAGAATGAACATTTCATTCAGAAACTGCCGTTCATATGACCCGTCTGAATTTGTGGCTTGGGTATGATGATTTTTAAAGCTGATGTCTGTGACATTTGAAACTGTCCCCTCTAGCATTATGACAACAATGACTGTTTCTCTTCCTGTGATGTTCTGCACCAGCCACCGCTGATATTTAACAGTCATCAGCACTCGGGACAGTTTTAATAGGTTTCACAGAAGAAAGCGGTTCTGTAGTGTTCATGGTGGAGCATTTTTTTCTAATGCTGTGTTCGTTTACTTCAATGCAGTCAAGGTGCTTTTTTTAAGGCGATCAAAGGAAGTTTATTTTGAAGAGAAGAAAGGTTATGAAAAGTATTTGGAATTTAAAGTCCGTTTATTAATGTAATTGGTTTGATATTTTGCATTTAATGCAGTCATGATCTATAAACAAAAGATGTTTGTCATTTAAATCAGATCATTTAAAATAATATAAGTCTTGTCGAATGTAGTCAGAAAAGATGATCACTGATGACCGAAAATCTTGACTTTGTTAATTTATTTTTATTTTATTTAGTAGTTGCCAAAACAATGTTTGTCATTTTTCGTTAAGTTTAACTTGATTTACAAAAATAACTGAGATAAAAAGTAATAAAACCCATGTATAGTTTTTGATAATACAATGAAAACTATAACAGTGTCACTTTGATGCTAAAATAATACTGGTATTAAAATTAAAGAAATTCATGTCTTTTATTGTCATGTAAGTGTGTCTTAAGTATCCAAATACTTTTACGTTTCAGAAATTTATAATACATAAACTAACTTTTCATTTATTTGTATATCATTTGGAGAATAGTTTATATTTAATAATTGCATTAAAAATGATAAATGAAAAAATGTATAAATACAGTATGTAAAATCCATTAACTGACACACTGGCATGATTAATACTCTCTAATGAGGGAATGATTGTGGATTCAGAGAGGTAGTAATTTAGAGAAGTGCAGTCTCGCCTTCTTCCTTGAGTTGTGTGACTAAAAGGCCTGACCTCCTACATGACGATCTGTCACACACTCATTAACACGCCTATTCTGTGGCCATGGTAACAGGCCCAGATGGCCCAGCAGCTGCACGAGCGCATCCAGTCGTCCAGCATGGACATGAAGCTGGACGCTCTGAAGGATCTGGCCAACTCTTCACGAGACATCACCTTTGCTCAGGAATTCATCAACCTCGATGGCATCTCGCTGCTCACACAGATGGTGGAGAGTGGCACAGAGTAAGTAACTGTTTGGCTGCTTTTCCTGCTTTCTCTCTGTTAACATTACAGTGCTCTTGATATTCACTGGTTCATGTGTCCTCTTAAGCAGGGCTTAAGCTATTCAAACCTGAACAAAGACACAGCCATTGACTTGCACTGTTCTCTGTGATAAAGCCTATTCAGATTCTCTGTAGGAGACTTCAAATCCCACTAAACTAAACTTGTAGACGGACATAATCTGCGTTTGGTCAGTAAGATTTATTTGTTTATTAAGAAATTGCTACTTTTATTCAGCAAAGTATTTCTGTGTAAATGCACGCTGTTCTTTGGACCTTTTTATTCATTAAGTTTTTTTTTTTCTTTCTTCAAAATTGCAACTGTTTTGGACATTGGCTATAAGAAATGTGTTTCTGAAAGATCATGTGGCACTAAAACTGGAGTAACAGTAGTGTAGTTTTATCAGCGAAAACAACAACTAACAATTTAGCATTGATGACACGTAATAGCCTTTAAACCCAAACCAGCAGCATAAAAATACAACAAAAAAATGACATGCCTTAAACACAACATACCATGAAACATAAAACAATGCCTCCTTAATCACAACCCAACGTTGCACTTCAAATCAAACATCACAAAGTTCTTCAACAACAAACATAACGTAATAATATAATATAAAATATAAAACATGCTTTTAATCACATCAAAACACAACAGCGGGCCCCAAAACACAACTCTCTTTAAACACTTAGATGTCCTTTAATGTCATTAAACACAAAATGCTCACATAAACAACACTGAAGGGACTTTGTTGTGTTGTTTTGAGGCCAGTGTTGTGTCTGAAAGCATGTGCTGTTGTGATGGAGGACGCTTTGTAATGTTTCAGTCACTGCACAAACAGTGTACCTTCCAACTCAATCACATCAGAGATGCACCATCCAAATAAACTGCAGATATTTTATATCAGACAAGTCTATTAATAATAAATGAAGTGTATACAATTCACTCCCTCCTCCAGTCTCCTCTGTGATTTAAAGCAGCCGCGTAGCTTGACCGTCTCAGTTGAAGGTTAAAGCGGAGATGGACTATCTGCTGAGCTGGCGCTTTTTCAGCTCCTATACGGACGGTCCCACGAGAAGGCCGGGCTCTGCCAGCGGACACAAACTGCCTTTAGTAGCGAGACAGAAAGTGCAGAAGCACGGAGGGAGAAAACTAGGACTGGAAAAACGCACTTCAGAGGCTGAGTCGAGCAATAATAATGCATTAAAAAAACACAAAAGAGGCTAGTAGGAAATTGATTGAGAAAAGACGAGGTTGTTCTCGAGCCGGTGAGACTCGTGCCTTTGTTTTCCGTTACATGCTAACCTAATTATGCCTGTCCTTTCTTCATTTGTCAAGGTCGCACTACTCCGATGGCTCTTTCCACACTTCACATAGAATATTTATCTGAATACATTAATTTTCTTGCTTGAGCAGAAGAGATTTCCCTCTGGTGCTTCACCGGTTGAGTGAAATTAGGCTGCCGTTGGGATGTTGGTTTTACTTCACTGAATCAATAGCTGCGTTTTTACTTATCGGAGCTCTGCACCGCCAGCCGAGGTGTTTCAACATTTCTGTACACTGGAGAGCTGACCATGGAAATATGTTTTATATAAAGCAGCTCTATGTCAACAGCTTCTGACCTCAAAGAGCCTATGTGTGGGTTTCTATGCAGTCCTTTCATACCGTTAAGAATCCAAGTGGACACGCACATGCACACAAATACACACTGTCTCACATTCTTGCCGTGAATTCCTGTTAGCCGCTGACCAGGCGATGATTATTCAAAAGACTTAAGCATGACGGCACTCTTGAGTGTATGGAGCAAGTACTCTGACATCATGGGGCATGAATGTTGCCGGCTGAAGGGTTAAAGAGTGAGTGGGGTAGTAGCTCCCTCTGTTGGTAATGTGCTGCTGTAGCACTTTGTGAAAAAAAAAAAGTGATTTAATTTTGGTCGTTGTAATCAGCATAGGAAACTACATAATCAAAATCGATAAAAAGATGCAACTGGAACTTGAAAACTTTAAAGTTTGTTGCTTAACATTTAAATGAAGCAAAATCAGTGCATTAAATTGTAGTCGAAAAGTGAGGTATGGTATTATTTATTGCTTTATTTATTACACGTTAGGTTTCCATGCCTAATCATTTATTTCTTGCGTATTAATGCATATTTATTTTTATTTGTTGAATTTATTAATGGTGTATTCATGGTTTGCTTTATATGTTCAAGTCTTCAGTGACATCATAAACTACTGTTCAAATTTTAAGGTCAGTAAGATTTATTTTTTTCGTTTTTAATGTTCGTAATCAGCGATAAAATAAGGTTACAAAATATTTCTATATAAATACATGTTGCTATTTTGAAAAAACACAATTTTTGAATGAATTCTGAATACACCATGAATAAAGCATTAAATAATGCAATATATGTATTTGTTTTTATGGTGCTTCCTTATCCCTCACTTACAGTAATATAACAGTATTTTGAAATCTGAAATTTTATAATAAGGTTATGGGTACATGATTGAGGCTTTGTTATTTTTTCCACAGTTGTACCACTTGCATATTTAGATCAATATTATTAAAACAAACACAATACACATCTAATGTGATAATTGTTTCAGCCTTTTGACTAGTTCTAAATGTTTTGTTGAATTTTTACATGTCAACTTTTAAAGGGGAAAGCTATCCTGATCGTGACTACTTACACCAGCCCTGATTAAAAAAAAAAAAAGAAAGAAAAGAAAGAAAACAACTTTCATTTGCTGTTAGATAAAATAAAATGCATCACCATCCCATTCAGTCTGCAAACCAAAATGCTTTCTCAGAAAGAAAAAAAGGCACAAAAGCTGTCACTGAGGTACACCTTTGCAACTTATTTACATTTATATTTAGTACCTGAATGGTACATATTTGTACTTTTTGGCCCTGTGGAAGCCTTTGAGCCTTGTTTTTCTGAGAGTGTATGTTCCCAAATGTAACCTATGAGATTAAATGGGTTTTAAAAGTACAGTGCAAGTCATTGGTTCAGAATTGGTATAACAATGTGCCTTAGCTTTAAAGACCAAACGTGATGAGTCATACCCGCGTATTAAGCCCTGCTGAAAGAACCATGAGTGGGATAAATGAACGAGTCATAAATGAATGCAATATAATACATGATGATTTGTAATAAATACTTTTGGTAATTCTTTACACCACCACAGGGAGTAAAGCACATGTTGTGTATTAAATGTGTTTAAAGTATGTGTGCGTGTGTGTTTGCAGTCGTCTTCTCCAAATGTTCTGCTTTGCATGCTTTGTGTCTCTCAGAAAGGTTTTTTAATGTGTTTCTCTCAGCTCATGCCTCACTGGATGTTAAATGTTCTGTATTTCGGTTTAAACCTTAACAATTGGTTTTTCACAGATTTTCCTAATGTAATTGTCATAATGGGTTCATAAAGGAATATTTGGACCCTGAGTGTGTGTGTCTGTCTCCCTGACGTCAAAGTTTTTAAATCTTTTCAGACGGTATCAGAAACTACAGAAGATTATGAAGCCCTGGTAAGCCCCTCCCCTCAAGCTGGAAACCCCCTTATCACTTACCCTCTAATCTCCGGGCCGAGTATCTGCATGATTGGGCTATGGCCTCAGTGCTCAAAACCAATCAAAGAGATGGGAACACTTTGCTGCTGCAGTCACTACCATTTTTCTGATGATTTGATGGTTTTATTTGGATGTTATTTCCATGTAACCAAATCATCTTTCTTTCTTTTGCATGTGGTATTGGGCAACATTGGTGCTTTAGGGGGAACTTTGGGAAACTTTTTTTTCTTCTATTTATCGACAAGATTATGTGTTCACTTGATCATAATTGTAAAGCCCTCCATTCCTCTTAAAGTTTATCAAAAACCGCTTGTTGCTTAAAGTTCTGTTGCCCAGGATCCCTCTAAAATGATCGGTTGTCGTAAACAATCAGTGACCTCAGCTAAACTCACATTTCATGTACATTACGTTTACTAAACATTAAATATCCTTGATTTTATATGTTAAATATCAACATGAAATTTATCATCTCTGAATATCACCATAGTAATTATTTGTAGGGATTTGCCCAATTCCAGCTGCAAATACTTCCTGCTCCCAGTGGTACATTTATGAATTGCTGTCAAACTAATGTCTTTTAATATGAGGTCTAACTTGTGCTGTATTAACTCCCTGCTGCCCTCAAATACTCAACACTAAGCTCAGTTCAGTCTACTTTATTAAGTCCTTTCTGTTTCATATGTGGGGCTCTGCCTTTTATGTTTTTTAGAAATTGTTATTATTTGTATTTATGTTTTTGTGTGGGGGGTGTTTTTTGTTTATGTTGTAAGTTTTACCTTTGGTCCCAACTGTATTTTTATGATGAGAAATAATGAAAAGACATGAACTGAGGTGTTTGTGACGATAGGGGGCAATGTTATTCATTTAAAAAATCTGAGCCGAGAAAGCTGCCGAGAATGCTGAGGAATTGTAAATTGTAGCTGATTTAATTAAGGTCTCATTTACTCAGAACGCTGAAGTAATTAAGTCTTATTACTTAAAGGAATATTTGAGGTTTAATATAAATTACCCAATTATCAAAAGCATCAGTGACATGCTAGTAGTTTTTCCCAATAGAGTTATTTTTTCCCCCTCAAATTGAGGAACAAAATTATTTCCTGTGCAATCACCGCTTGCTTTTATTCCAAACATGAAAATTCAACTCTGTCTTCATTTACTTACTCCCATGTTGTTCCAAAATTTAATGACCTTTTTGAGGAACATAGTGATATTTTACAAAATTGTGTTCTTATTGTTAGTTAAAACTAATACAATTTTTGTCAATTGAAAGTCCAAATAAAATTTAAACATTAGAAAAAACTTAACAGAAATGTTGGTTTAGAAATAAACTATTAAATAAGTTGAAATACTAAAATTTAAGAGTAAAAAAATTTAAGTGTAAGATAAAAAAAATAAAATAAAAAAAATATATATTTAATGCATTCTTTATATATTATATTTATTTTTTCATAAAATTGTAACAATCTAAAATGCAATAATAAAATTGTATTATTAATTAATTATTAAAAGTAAATAAATAATGCTAAAATTACACTTATGCAATAAATCAAAAGCATATGTTTACTGTATATTAAAGCATTTGTGTAAAGTGTATTTAGAATTAGATTGCTTGGGTAAGATATGTGTAGGTTTATGTCTTAAAATATATAGTGCCGGCACAACATTTCGTTCTTTTTATGTCTCCACAAATACAGTGTAATGACAATAAAACTTGCTGATTTAAACACTGTTCCACAAAAGAAACAAAGTCATGCAGGTTTGTAGCAGCAGGAGGTCTTAAATTATCACAGTGCTTATTATTGGTTGAAATATCTCTTTTAAGTTGTATTTAGCCTAAATATTCCTTGTATGTTCAGCCATCATAGCTGTGTTGTCCCAAAAACAAACTGCTGCATGATGCCACTGATCATTTCTGCCAGTGTAATTCCACTGTTGCTCCTGCTGCCAAACTCTCTGGCATTCACTGCTCTTCTGAAGGACAGGATCCATCAGCTCTCCTCCTGTTCTTCAGCTGCACCAGAACTTATTCTTCTCGCCCGCTATCGCTCTGTAAAGCTGAGGCTTAGCTGCTCTTTCAGTGCAGGTGAGCGGTAGAGACGTGGCTAGTGGCTGTTGTCTTATCTTTTTTAGCTTTGGTGACCTCCTCTCCTTTACACTGACGGCCTTCGTGGAGCTCATGGACCATGGCATTGTCTCCTGGGACACCTTCTCCGTGGCTTTTATCAAGAAGGTGCGTTCACATGGGTATCAGTGGAAGTCTTTTCAGACATTGCTGGCATTTTCCATGAAAAACAAATCCCGTAAAGGGATCCCACCAGGATCACAAGACTGTAATGTCACTTCTATTGAGTTCTATTTGAGATTGTCTTTATTTATATACATTTTGCCTGAAAGTTTAATGAAAGAGTGCAATTATGATCAGCAGTGCTGTCAAATGAATGGAATGGAATAAATCATGGAAGTATCTTGAGCTTGTGTAAACACAGACCTTATTTCAGACATTTAATCTAAATCACAACTGACTTTGGGACAATGGAACCATAAGTGCTAAAATGTTCATTTTTTGGGTTTAAATTATTCCTGCAGCACTCATTTATTTAAAAATATTTATTTTTATTGTACATACAAAGGGGAAAAATATTTTAAAAGCTTTTCGCATCATATGTGAACACATAACATATAGATGTTAGGGGGCTGTGATTGAGTTGATGTATCTGAAGAAAAAAAAAGTTTGATCTGGAATCTTTTTAGCTGGTTGTATAAAAGTGTCAATACACTGAAGTGCACTATGTTCAAACTCTATTGTGATGCTTTTAAACTCTAGCTTTTAAACATTCAGTGTCCAGATTTCTGTCTATCCTAACCAATTAAAGCCACTTCATCCACAGATTGCCAGTTATGTGTGTAAATCTTCCATGGACACGGCTGTGCTTCAGAGGTCTCTAGCCATCCTGGAATCAATGGTGCTCAACAGTCAAGATCTCTACCAGAAGGTGGCTCAAGAAATCACTATCGGCCAGCTCATTCCCCATCTGCAAGGGTATGGACAATTGATAGCTTTTTTTTTTTGCAATTGTAGTTATCAAATTTAGATTATTTAAAGGAAACGTTGAGCCAAAAATGAAAAATGTCACTTAGTGATTTTTTTTTTTTTAACTTCTCTTGCTTTTTATTTTTTTGTGGAACACAATATGATAAAAGCATTCATTGACTGCAAGAATCCAAAAATCCCACATTGTTCAACCATATAGCCAGTGCAGCCAAGTACTTCTGGCCATCAAGCTTTTGGTGCTTAAGAAACCTTAGTAACTATATGCTTTTTGTTGACCATTTTGGTGTGCTTTACCTTTAATTGCAACTCTTTGTTTTTTGTTTTTTTTCCTTTCTGGGAACAGGACTGATCAGGACATTCAGACTTACACCATCGCGGTGATTAATGCGTTGTTCCTCAAAGCCCCTGAGGAGAAGAGACAGGTACAGCACACACACAAACCCATTTTCTGCTTTCTTTCCCCCATTTGTTTGTTGTTG
The DNA here is from genome assembly GCA_032353835.1 of Enteromius viviparus. Classification (NCBI taxonomy): domain Eukaryota; kingdom Metazoa; phylum Chordata; class Actinopteri; order Cypriniformes; family Cyprinidae; genus Enteromius; species Enteromius viviparus. The sequence goes on from JAUCNO010000353.1 coordinate 8,502,161, forward strand.
TCTGGACTTAATAATGACACTGTGTCTTCATCAGGCAAGACGTGAGAAAATGTCAAGTGAATCACTTCCATGTTTGTCTAAATTTTTCTTCTAACAAGCTGTGACTGTCAATAGCATCACACAACATTTTAGGCATTTAGGCAATTCTGTCAACTCATGCAGCGTTTTAGTATTAGTGGGAACATAAAAATAACTTAACGCTGGAAGCCTGGTGCTTAGAATGCAGATCAATAAGTTCACTTTGTGAAAAGCTATGCAAATATGTTGCTTGATTTGGCATAATTTTGTTTTTAGTACCTATATGAGTGTCTATTTGAGTAATTAAGTGTTCAATGTGTGTGTTTTTCTGCTCATTTCCTTTCAGCTTCCAACCATATTTCATACCTGCTTTTCTTGATAGCCAATTAAGTGGAGTGTGTGTGAACCAACAATCTTTATTTATGTGTTCACACTCACCCTTACCTGCTAAATTGAATGGGATAGATGCAGTTATTTTATTAGGAATCCATGCAATTATTACATAAGGCAAACAACAGGTTTGCAATGTTGTCCAAAGGGAACTGTGTTTTATACATTGCTGACCTTTTGTCTGCTTTTTGTACTGTACATACCTTGATGTAGTTCTTGTTTTGATAATCATAAGTGAAGGGAAATATTTTGTGGGAAAACTAAAAACTGGCAAGTTTTATACAGCTGTTGTAAGCAACATTAGCCATATCCCATAACTTTCTTTATACCTAGCCACTGAGTTATATCAGTTCTCATTCCTCCAACCATTAGCCCGCTCTCCAAAGATATGTCAGAAAACCTAGCGGTAGCAAAACCTGAACGTGCGAAATGAGTGACCGACAGCGAGTTGGGCCGAGTTTTTTGATTGGCTAAGACATGTTTACATAGCCCAGGGCTGTGTGCTTTCTCAGACACCTGTTTTTGTGATCTGTCAGGTAGTTGGACACTTTATTGCGTTGAATTGGAAAAATTGCTTACAGCAGCTTTAAGTAAGAAAGGGTGACTGAGTCACAGTGGGCTTGTGTAACTGCCTCATATCCTAAATGTCGATTTCCAGTTTCTTCAGGTTTGTATTGCTGACCTCTCATTTCTGTTCTACTAACAAAATGCCTCTGCTTTCTCTTGCTCTTTTTCTCTTTTTCTGTCTCGTTATTTCTTCCCCTCGCTGTGCTCGTAATGGTAGTTTGATGAGGACAATGTGAACATCCTTGATTGTCCTCTTACAGTAAGTGCTCTCTAGTGGAGGTGAAGCCTCTGTAGGTGATTGAACTGCTAGGTGTTTCATGTGCTTGTAGAGCTACACCTTTCGAAGAGGTTATTGAATATGCGTGTATGAGTCTGTGAGAACTTAGTTGACTCAATGTTTTGTTTGATTGTAGGAGATGGCTCACATTCTAGCACAGAAGCAGCTGCGCTCAATCATCCTCAGCGTAAGTACACAGTATACATGTTACGGAAATTGTACGAGCAGTGTGGCAGGTTGCAAGTATGTACATAAACATCTCTCTCTGGTATTGCTCTTATGTAGTTGTAGCAGAAAATATAATTTTCTTGAAGGACAGGGAAAGTAATGTGTAGTAGTCATAATAGTGTTATTATTCACGTAGCATAAAATGCAGATCAATGCGCTGAATATTAAACGAAAGAGATGTTTTAGAAAAGGAAAGTATTATCTTCATCTGTTTAACAGTCTTTCTTGTTTTCAGAATGTGATCAGAAGTAACAAACCCATAAATGATGAAATGGCACACCAGTTATATGTGCTTCAAGTTTTGACCTTTAACCTTTTGGAGGACCGCATGATGACAAAGATGGATCCTCAAGACCAGGTGAACCTCTGTCTACAGTTGTTATAACTGTTCAGTTCTATTTATTATACAGCTGCTTGGACATAAATGAGTGGACATTAAACATTGATTTCAGTTGAATTAGACACACTTTATTCTCACTATTAGCAAACCATTACATGTTATTTTTGTCTCAACAAATAGTTTTACCAATATGTTAATAATTGGCATGCTAATAAGAGACTAGTTAATGAGAATTGGTCCCTGTGCAAAAGTCTTTGAGAAGGAAAGAGAGTTATATGAGAAATGTGTAACTATTTTTGGCCTATTGTTGTGTTTGTAAAGGCTCAGAGGGACATCATCTTCGAGCTACGCAGAATCGCTTTTGACGTTGAGTGTGAGTCTAACAACAGTGGCAGCATTGAGAAGCGCAAGTCCATGTACACCAGAGACTACAAAAAGCTGGGCTTCATCGTGAGTTTTCATGCAAGACATACAACACATGCATTCGTTGGGTGCATTAAAAAAAAGCCTCATTTTAATTTCAAAAACCGAAAATTAAATCAGGACTCAATCAAATTAGCTGCAAGAGAAAATTCATGAAAAGTGAGCCAAAATTGTTTGACATATTTATTTATTTTGCCAAAGCGGTTTGTCCCTAAATAATATCATTATGATTTCATCGTTCAAAGCGTTATCTGAGTTCATCGAAGCTCTTTTATCAAATTTGACATATTACACTTTAACAGAATTTCCGGCACACTCTCCTTTTCACACCATAACCGGTCACCTCATCAGACATGCCCAGATGGCAGAGATGCCACCAGTCAATCTGTCATATTTTGACACTATAATTTTTTTATGAATTTGTCAACCAGGTTTCTAGTAGGTTTTCAAGGGTTGGGTTAATATGAATGAAATACGTTTTTATTTTTATTTTGTTAGCAAGAAATTTTAAATGACTTGGTGGTAGTATTTTTTTTTTGCTGGTTTTCTGTAACTTTCTTTAACTGTAATGCTGACAATATTAGTAAAAAAAAAAAAAGGTAGATTTAATTGAAAAATAGCAGCATTTATACTACTGAATATCAAATACTATCAAAAGCTGAACAAATATATTTTTTACATTTTATAATTGATGTAAATATATTTTTAAATAAATTGTAATGAATATATTCTAAATAAATTCACTTGTTGATGAGCCTGCTATACAATTGACATAGTACCAGAGAATATGAAGGCAGCAGGAAAGAGAAAGGAGAGGCCGAGGCAGCTGTGAAGAGAAGTAAAGACGGGAAAGGCCTGTGTGCAGGAGCATATTGCGGTCAGTAGCCTGAAGGGGACAAGACTGAAGTTGTCATGAGCTCCTAAGCTCCTGTGAGCTTCTGAGGTTCACTAAGACCCCTTTCACAGTGCCGTGTGCTGTCTGAAGATAAGGCCTTCCCTAAATTCCTCCTGCGGTGTTAACACCTCCTCAGATTGCACACACACTCTCGTTTTCCCATGCCACCAATGTCAAATGACAGGTCTAGACACCATTTTCACAGCGTTTTAGTAGAAGTGTGGAGTTCGGTGCTCCCTGTGATTTGCTGTTAGGGAGCTGTGTAGAATGTGTTAAGACAGCAGTGTTGCTAATGAGGACTGTGTTCCAACTCTCTCAGGGCATTGTCACATTGATGGATAGGAAATTGGTCTCTAGTGCCCTCACCACAGATGTGTCTTTAAATACTGTGGACTATGGCGGTGTGGTGTTCAGAATGGAATATTAGCATTTTGCATACTCTGTACTATGCAGTATGTACTGTATGCCCAAGTAGGGCTGCACAATTAATTAAATATCAAATCGCAATTACAATTCCAGATAACACAATTCAAATTGGCAATTAATTGTTCAAAGTGCACATATGTTATTCTGTGTGCTTAAGCTGTGTCCTTTGACTTTTACATGTTATCTTAAAGGGGTCATACAAAAGCAATTTTCCACAAGCTGATATGATTCTTTAGGATCTTAATAGGAAGTTTGTAATATAGATTGCTTTCAAATTTCTCAAAGATAGTGTAAAAAAAGCTAATTTTACATAAACAGCTCTTTGGAGATCACTTGTTTCTGTGTACTTCCCCTCCGCTGACTCCGCCCCTCTTTTCTGAGGCGCACTCTGAGGATTTTTTTGTAGCCGTATTCATAGTGAAACTTGCTAATTAGCACATTATTAGGAAAGGTAATTTGCAAAGATTCATTAAAAGACATTATAGTCACTGCTTCTGTAGGTGAGGCTGGATCATGAATGATTTGTGCGATCATAAACACATTCGGTTGAGGCGCGTTTCCCTTCAGAACTAAGCGTAACGTTAATCCTCTGCGTCTTCAGTCACTCAGATGTCGGAAGTAAAAGACTACTTCTATGTTCATTAATACATTCAACAACAAAACACCTCAATCTCTTAGGAGTCTTGCTTGTCTCTGTGTCTCGGTCTGATGACGAAGACACTAGTTCAGTCTGTGTGACACGCTGCTGTCAATCAACTATTGTGGGAGTGGCCTCTGTCGGTGTGACGCCACACCGGCATGCATTTGAGAATGGCTTGATTTCAGAAGGGGCAACTTATTTTTATTAAATTATAAGAAAACTACCTGTGGATCTTTATCATTGTAGGGTGGTTGTGTACACAAACTCCCAACACACATTTCAGTCCAAACAGCTTGAAAAAGTGTGTGTGGCTCCGGATGACCCCTTTAGCAAACCATTAACTATGACTTGTGCCTCCTGAATGGCTGCTTATTAATAGTTAGTAAGGTATTGTTAAGTTTAGATATTAGGGATGTAGAATATGGTCATCCAGAATATGTTCTTTGTAAGTTTTAGAAAAACGATACTGCATGCTAATAAGCAACTTAGCAATGAGAATTGTTACCATGGTCACATATTATTATATTATTGTAGAAAAATACAGGTTGGTCAATAAGGTTGGTGTTATAAGTAGCTAAAAAAAACACAAATATCAGAGCATGTCCAAACATCTCAACTGCCCCAAAATTACCTCGGACCTCAGAGGGTTAAAGTCTGAATGCCTATTATTTTTTTTGTCCTCCATAGGATTGTAATGTGTGAATGTGTCTGCTGGGGCGAAGTGAGAAGGTATATCACTCGACTCTGAACCATTAGACTGTACTTAAAGGGGCTTTTAACACACTGCAGGCGTCACCGCGTCACATTGTGCTCATTGACGTTCGGTTAATGGACTGCGCTGTGTTTTTCAGTCACTCAGACTGTGATCATACAGTGTGTCTGTTGAGAATAAAGAATAAAAGTCTTCATTCAAAGCACAAAACTATATAATCAAAGGAAATGAGTAAATAAAGACTTTTTTGAAAAAGATTTATTACAAGTGGTTCAGTTTTATTGCCTTTGTAATTTAGTGTAACAACCACATGTTTTCCTCCTCATATGTGAAAGAAGTAAAAAAAAAAACATGAGATGGAATGAAAAAGTAGTTACTGGTTTTTGGTTTTCATCCAGCAGTCATTTTAATGGCATGTCAGGCCACGCAGGTGGTTGGGGAAACATAAATTCTTGCTGGGTGTTCTGTATCCAGCCAAGGTTCCAGAACTATCTGTCACGGTTCTGTTGAGATTTATGCTTGAGTGGAAGAGGCCGAGTACACACAGAGTGTTAAAGAGTCCTGTAAAGAACAAGCTATTAAAACATCCACCTCAAACCGCCGTTGTAGTATAACCCTGCCCAGAACTGACATCTGAATCCAGGCTAGAGCCATGAGAGTCAAGTCTGAGAAACATTAGTGAACATGCTGCTGTAGTGCAGTTTTGTCACTTGTAAAATTTTAAAGATAAATATGTAAAAACATAGTGTAAAAGAAATAGGGCTAAATCTTAAATATTTTATACGTCATCCTATTTTACAGTACCTTACTGTTTTAAAGTTTTTCATTTAATTCAAAATTTTGAATGTCTTGAATTACAAAAATAAATGTGGTTAATCGGTTCAATTCATTTGTATATATTCTCCCGGTTTCTGTTAATGGTTGAAAATAAGCTTGTTGTCGTTAAAAAAAAACAGCGCATACTTGACAAAATAATATGGTATGAGGGGCCCTCTGGGAGCCGTCAAATCAAATATGTTGAAAATCACTGCCTTAGAGGCATTGTAGAGCATTGACAGAAAGTTACAGAGAGGAACAGAATTGAAAAATATTTTGATCTGGTCTGATCGCCAAGTGTCATGCTCACCACTAGAAAAATGCCTTTTATCTAGTGGTTTTGTGTCATTCTAGGCTTAACATCGCACAGGGTTCAGCTTTGCATCATCTCATGAGTGGCGTGTGAAATACCTCTCCGACAGGTGCTGTTGTGCGCATCAGGGCTGTTTATATGTTTGGCAGAGGACATGTTCGTCCCCCATCAAGGCCTCGCTGCGGCTAAGGGGATTACAGAGAGATCCTCCGTATGTCGCATCACTTCTGTATCACAAGCCACTGCAATTTCCTCCGAAACCGCAAGGCAAAAAGCCAGAGAACTAAGTAAATAAATGCGAAGGTATATAAATATAGGAACACAGCCCCCTGGAATTATAGTTGCAGAAAGATTATTCCAGAGACATTATTTCCCCCTAGTCATGGACTTAACTCAAATTTAGAGGGAGAATGAAATTGCTGGCAGTGAAGAAAGGCAGACAGAAAAGGTGGGAGTTCATGAGGAGAGAAATAACATTTTCATTTGTTTCGGGCCCTGTGGGAGAGATAGGCCGTGCCAGTAAATAGATGCCGTTATGAGAAATGATTTTCTTTTCCCTGATGGGGGATGTGGTTTTAAGGCACACTTATCCATCTGCAATCTAGATGTCAAACCCCAGGAATCCAGAATAGCAACACAGCGGTGTGATCGTAATGACACACGATTCGTTTCTCGTCCCTCTCTCAGCCTCCCGCCAGCACGCCGCTCTTTCTCCCAGACTTGAGGTTTGTTCTTTGATGTCCGTTTGTTCTTTCCAGCTCAATCATGACATGTTTAAATTGGCCGGTTGAATTACCTTCCAGCGCTGCTGGTACTGTTGAGTTGAGTGTTGGAGAGGGATGGAGAGAAAAATAGTTTTCTTTGCCAGTTATTGTCGCCGTGAGGCAGTCGGAGCAGTGAGAGGATAAAAATAAGTTTACAGTTTTATAGATATTTTTATCGCCGGAATATTCTCACCGCTGCGTTTTTGAAGAATTTCTTCACTTCCCAGAACCGGGTGCACTGCGGGTCCCCGCGATTTTGCTTATTATTGTCCATTATACTGCTGGAAATGAAAATACGCCACAAGAATGTTCACTCTAAGTGAGAGTTTATGTTTTTGGAAATGACAAGGTACAGTAAGTGTCTTTGGGCTTAAAAGCTTTTTGCACAAGGCACACAGGCTTTAAAGGGAATTTGTATTTTTTTCGAGAAAGATATTTCTTTGACGAGCAGCAGACTTTCTCGACACTTTATCAAACCCATGACTGCATTCTGCAAAACTCCCTCCGTTCTAGTTAGTCTGATCAAAAACAGCACTATGCACCAAACTCTGAGTCATCAAAGGATTTGTGAAGCTTTCATCTTCGGGGCATAGCTTATTGCTTTTCACCTGATACCCCGCTTCGTCTCACTTCTCTCAAAACATGCCGCGCACTCAAAGTTATACCTTGCATTATAGTTGTATCTATTGTTCTGTTGCTGTATGTTCCACAAAACCTGCTTTTCAGCACAATGGTATGTGAGAATTGTTTTATGCTATATTTTACTCAAGTGCTTGAAATATTCTGTTCTCTGCAAAATAAGGTCAAAGGGGTTTAGAATGAGTAGAGGATGAGCAAATCATCACTGAATTTTCTATACTTTGAAGTAATCTAAATGAATAGAATTTTGGTGTAAATTGTTAATGAGACAAGCTCCTTTGATATTAAGTATTGAAAGGTGGATAAATCTTTCATTTACAGATTTATTTTCAGCAAGTATATTTTTTAGTTTGATGCATTTTCTTACATTCATTTTTAATTTAGCAAATGTTATGTGCAAGAAATATACATTTCAATGCTGCATGTGTTATTTTCATTTTGAAAGTATGATATACCATCACAGTCACGACCAATTCGTACGTATTTTTTTATTTTTATTTATTTTTTTTTACAAGGACAATGCATATTAACATGACAAGTCAAAATATGCCAGAGTTAGCCCAAAGGCTAATTTTCATCTGTAGTCCTAAGCCAGATGTAAAACAGGCAACCTAAAAATACAATACAGATACAACAAATTAATCAAAACATAATACAACAAACCCAACAATTTCCAAATGGCACAAATTTTACCAACCTGTAGTGTCTGCTGATATGGATGGTTCTCTAGAAGTTCTCAACTTTTAAGGCCAGGGTTAAGTGGATCTGGTAGCTCCCCATATGCGTCTGACATTACCACTTACAGTGCATCTCTCCACTGCACCCCTGTGTAAAGTCTAGCTTGATGTGGCAAGTCTAGCTTTGCACTGAATCCATTGTGGGTGTTTGTTACTGTTACCACCTTGGGCTCATGTGACCACTGGTTGGTCCTGAACTCTACAGCCCTTACAGAGTAAAAAATATGCGCTTGGAGTCAACTAATTGCCAAAAGGAATTATTGTCTGATAGATTATGTTCCATCCCACACCCAAAAAAAAAGACTGCTCAGAAGAAAACATTGAGTGTGTTGTAATAAGTTATCCGCTCTAGTGTTAACCAAGTCCATCTGTGCAATGAATGAGCCTCCACAGGCGATGCAAAAGTGTGCTGGTTTCGTTTCTTAAAACGGCATTCAACTTAAACCCCATCACCATCAAACATTGTATCCAGATGCTCGTTCATATTTTTAAAGGGAACTGAAAAAAGTTCCTCTGTAAACAAAACAAAATAACAACATTCCTGCCACACTTTAAATAAAGAGAATGCAATACTCCAATATACTCGCATGTTCTCAGCCAGGTGAAACGCACCAAATTGAGAAACTAAAGGAATGCATAGCTGATATAAACAATTGGATGTCAGGTAACTTCTTACTGTTAAATTCTGACAAAACAGAGGTATTAATTATCGGACCTAAAAAAACCCCACAGGTAATCTGGAATACTGTCTAACACTTGATGGCTGCTCTGTCAGTTCTTCTTTATCAGTTAGGAACCTAGGTGTGAAAGCCAATTGTCTACTATCTGTAAAACTGCGTTTTTCCATCTTAAGAACATATCTTGGTTGCGTTCTATGTTCTCAACTTCAAATGCAGAAATGTAAATTAATGCGTTTATGACCTCAATGTTTGATTATTGTAATGCTTTACTGGCTGGTTGTTCTGCACGCTTAATAAATAGACTACAGCTGGTTCAAAATGCAGCAGCTAGAGTCCTTACTAGAACCAGGAAGTATGAGCATATTAGCCC
>JAUCNO010000353.1:8533951-8545228 GCA_032353835.1 Enteromius viviparus
GATGTCATGGTTTAAAATCTTGCATCTCATGGTTCCACTGCTTAAATCAGCCCATGTCCAGCCTGTCTGAAGTTTGCCAGGGACCCTCTGGATGATCCAGAGGAGTTATGTGAGAAAGTCCTGTGGTCAGATGAGACCAAAGTAGAACTTTTTGGTTTTAACTTCATTCGCCGTGTTTGGAGGAAGAAGAATGATGAGTATCATACCAATTATGACCATACTTACAGTGAAGCATGGACATGGCTGGAAGCATCATGCGCTGGGGGTGTTTTTCTGCACAAGGGACAGGACAACTGCACTGTATTAAGAGAGGATGAACGAGGGCATGTCTTGTAACAAAAACCTACCTCCCTCAGTCAAAACATTATAGATGGGACAATGACCCAAAGACACAGCCCAGAAAACCAAGCAGTGGCTCTATAAGAAGCATATCAAGGTTCTGGAGTGGCCTAGCCATTCTACAGACCTAAATCCAATTGAAAATCTTTGGAGAGAGCTTAAACTCTGTGTTGCTCAGCGACAGCCCCAAAACCTGACAGATCTAGAGAAGATCTGTATGGAGGAGTGGGCCAGAATCCCTCCTGCAGTGTGTGCAAACCTGGTGAAGAACTACAGGAACCGTTTGACCTCTGTAATTATTAACAAAGGCTTCTGTACCAAATATAAAAATGTTTTGACTCAAATGATCAAATACTTATTTAACACAGTAATTAAATAATAAATTGTTAAAAAAGCCATACAATGTGATTTCTGGATTTTTAGATTCTGTCTCTCACAGTGGAAATGCACCTATGCTGAAAATTACCCCTCCATGATTTCTATGCAAGAGAACTTGCAAAATCACAGGGTGATCAAATACTTATTGACCTCACTGTATGTGTGTGTATATATATATATATACAGATGGGTCCTGGCACCCCTGTTTTGAAGATGTTATTGAGTCTTTCAGCAGTGTGTGTTTTTGTCTTTTATCAAGTCCTCCATTTTGTGCTTTTGTCTTGGTGGGTCCAGTCAGACACGTGTCAAACATGATTATGGGGCTTCACTGTCATCATAAAGCATTGATGGACCTCCACTGTTTTTAGAACGCCTGCACCTCAGCATCCTCTGCCTCTTCTCACACATACTCGCATCAATTTTTTTTTTTTACGCACCTGCTATTTTTCCTCCTCCCCCCCACTGTCTCTCTCTCTCTCTCTCTTCATGATAGGCCTGTCACATCCTGTAAATATTGTCTGTCCATCTGTGTGTGTGTGCATGTGTGAGTTGTGGAGATGAGAAGCGGGAGGCAGGTCTGCTCTCGATGCTCCTGGGGCAAAAAAAAAAAAATCTGACGGGCAGTGGTTTGCCTGTTTCCATAGCAACCACATTCTAATTACTCCTGCTCCCGCTTCGCTACGACAGCATAGAACAGCTATTGTGTGCATGTGTGTTTTGGTTCATAAACAGCTGTCTTCTCCACCCAATCAGCTCTGACGAAGGCTGCTACGACACCTGACTTAAAATGGCCACTTCGGTGCATCCAAGCGCAGTAGTAGTGATGTAGTGACTCTGTTTAAGCTAGCACAACCCCCACCCCTCCCCCTTCCAATCTTTCCCTCTTCAGACGCCCTCCCTTGCATACAAACCATGTGATCTGTTGCTGGAATGCCATTGGCTGATGCAACTGTGGAGCCTGGCCAATCAGGCTTAAGCGCTGAAATGGACATAAACTGAGCTGCTTGGAGATGCTTTCAGACTTTAGAGTGCTGATGGGCATGAACGGCCAGACGAAAGCAACCCTTAGCTAAAGCTTGGTCTGTTTTCATCTGCACACACACATACACACACACACAAAGCAACCTGGGAGCCATCTGCCATCATTCTTCTGGCCATCCAATTGTCCCTGCACTTTGTCAGGGTTCATCTCTGCTACACTGGGTTGGACCAACGTGGAGCCGCGCTCCCAAACATGGAGGTGACAATGGCATGTGAGTATTGCTGAAGAGATCATGTCGGATGCATGGAGGAATGAAAATGATGTAGGGGCGTTTGCAAATTTGCCTGGATGTTGTAGGGAAACGAGATGAAACAGGCACACAGATGGGGCAGGCTTTGTGTGAAGCTGCTTGTAGTAATCAGGTTAGCGGCAGGTTTCAGCTAGCGATTAAAGAGGAAGCGTTCCAGAGCGAGCGCTCAAACCTGCGCTTTCCTCCGTAGTCCAGCCCCTCCTTGGCTACTTATTATGAATGAGCGCTTTAATGTGTTTCTCCATCGCATATTGACCTCCAGTCGCTCTCTTGATGTGTGGCTGTTCATTAAGTTTGCATTATTTCTGCATGCATCCCACGTGTAGGAAGATCAACACTGTCTGTTTGGCATTTTGTTGCTGTTTTTAAAGGGAAAGCTTGTATTGAGGTTAATCTCCTTTGTATACCGCCTTGTCCTTTGTGCTTTTTTGTTGGTTCAGTGTTCACAGGATTGACCTTTTGTAGACGATCAAGAAGACAATAAATATTTGCCTGCACTTTTGAATTCAGCGATGGGCTGTCAGCTAGCGCCTAACGTTGATTGATTACAGTAATATCACAGGCAGCTTTTTTTTTCAAAGCATAAATCTGCAAGATCTCATAAAGTAAATAATGTCTTGAGGTTTTGGTTTGTCGTGCTCAGCATCCGCACCCATGCCTCTGGTCCATAATTCCCTACTTCCCCTGGCAAAGCAAGATTTTTTTAAAAATAGAATACGTTTTTTCCTTCTTTCCTCTTGTTTATTATTATCTTCTTTCTATATTCACTTTCGTTCCTCTGTTCTGTGTCTTCTCTTCCCTTCTTACATCCTTTCTTCCTATTCTTTTGTATTCCCTCCTCTTTTCATTTTATTCCTCTTTTTCAGTTTTTTTCTTCCTGTCCTTCTTCATTGCTTCCTTCACTTTTTTCCCCTTATTTGCTTACTTCCCTCCTATCAATAATTTCCTTTTTCCATTATTGCTTTCCCTTCCATGCTCACATTTATTCTTCCTTTCCTTTCCTTTCCTTTCCTTTCCTTTCCTTTCCTTTCCTTTCCTTTCCTTTCCTTTCCTTTCCTTTCCTTTCCTTCCTTCACTTTTTCCACTTATTTGCTTACTTCCCTCCTTTCCCTAATTTCCTTTTCCCATTATTGTTTTCCCTTCCATGCTTACATTTATTCTTCCTTTCCTTTCCTTTCCTTTCCTTTCCTTTCCTTTCCTTTCCTTTCCTTCTGCTTCCTTCACTTTTTTCCCCTTCTTTGCTTACTTTCCTCCTTTCCTTAATTTCCTTTCGTCTTTGTTTTCCCTTCCATGCTTACATTTATTCTTCATATCCTTCTTCATTCAATCCATCCTTTCCTTTTCTTAGTTCTTTTTTTCTTTGTGTTTTTCATTCTCAAACACAGAACCAGCACTACTCTAAGTCTCCTGAGACCTTAATGCATTGCACGCTTTCAACATGCTTCATGCTGGCCCTTGGTGAAAGAGTTACTCCTGTCTTCTCCTGTCAAAGGAGTGGATCCCAAGAGAACTGAGTGCCACCTGCTGTAGAGTACTACGAGACGTGGGAATTTTTTTTTATGCTTTTCAAGGACCTGTTATGAAATGTTTTCTTGTCAGAGAGCATTTGCGTGTCTAGACTTTACGCAGTTGGCTTTCTCTGCATCTGTGTGGTCTTTCTCTATACTGTGACAACAGTTGGAGGTTACACGCTTATGATTCAACCTAAACCAGAAGCCTGACAGATGTCATCACTTTACAGATGACTGCAGGTTGCATGGTCAAGCAGACAGTGCCAGGCCATGCCTCCCAACACAAGCATCCATAAACCTGCTCCACAACTCCCTAGCCAGGTCAACAGGAGTTGAAGAGATTCCATGGACCTATTCCTGCCTTTGGTTTCACATTAAATCTTTTTCATTTTCATGATCCTTTCATCTCCGAGAAGAGTCTAACCAGAGCATCCCATTGCATCCAAGACTAGTCTTGGCATGCATATGCAAACACAGGTGTTTTATCCTTGTCTATTCTACTTGTTATTCATAGGCTTACCCCCAACATTTATGAAAAAAATGACTCCTGACTGTACTGCATCTAAATTCATCACATGGTCTTTGCGGTCAGTGTTTCCAGCAAATGATTTTTCCGTTAATGGTATCTATTTGTTTTCTTTGAAGTAATGCCCATTTCTTTGATGTGAATCATTATTAACTGTTATGAAAATCGTTAAGGGGGAGGAAACGGCATAATTAGCATGCCAATTGTGGAATGGATAAATGTCCCTTTTTTCATGTTTGTGCCTGATTGCCCCTTTGGGTCCTCAGACCATAACAGAATGTGCGAAATATGTGAAATATATGCTTTCCAGCCTCTATTGTAAATTTGCTTTCTGTTGCTTTCCAGTTGAGATTTGAAGTTCAGCAGCTATTTGGGTGATTGACAAGGTTGTAAATGATGATTTTCATCTCTTTCAGCTGTGGTAAAGTTTTGAGTGTTGATGTGACTGACTTGGCTAATAAAGCAGCTTTGACTTTTAAAGAACTGTGCCAATTGTAAGGTTTTGAGTTTGATATTAACACTATGTCCTACCGTGACACTGCGACACATGATAGAAGGTAACTTTGCATGTTAATCAGAGTTTTGTCTATAATAGGTATATTAATAGGTACTTATTACATTATTTGGGTTTAAAAGGGTCTGATGTTTGAATATCATGTTGAAAATCAGAAGTGTGTGAACAAACAAGTGCATTCCATTACAAAGACTGCTTCAGACGCACAACATGTATGTTTAACGTATTTGTTAAATTTGCTTAATACTGTATTAATAAATGACATATGATTGGACAAAATATTGATATGGACAAACACATTGAAATCTTATCACATTGGGTCAGGTTAGCATTGGTTTAGTATAAAGTTGGATCTCAGGGTTTGTCAAGTCTGCTGAGAAATTCTGTGGCTGTTGCCAGTGTCCGCTTTAGCAACGCATGCAGAATGTTTTAATAAGGCAGTTCCTGTGTATATTATGCATCAAATTGCATACTTAATGTCAGAATCATAAATAAAAACTAGGCTTTGTTTACAGCAAAGCTGCTCATAAACTTATATGCGATTCATCTTCCTAAATCAATAAAAAATTATTCTAATGCGACTGAATAACGGCCTATGCATAATTACAGGTAGGAAATAAATATGGCTATTAATTATGTGCTGGTGTGAAAAACAGAGAGGCATACATGTGAATTTATGATGGATAGCTGTGCAAAGTTATAATTAAAATAAGACAGGAGTGATAAATCTTATTGGAAGCAGAGTTTTGATTGGTCTGGATGAGCAAACTGCTGGTAAACCAACTACTGGACAACTATGTACTATGGCTATACTATTTCTTTTTTTTTAGGCCAGATGTACATCTTTGAGCAGTACATTTTTTATTTATATTTTTTTTACGTTTGGTACAAAATCATTGCGTTAAGATGCAAGGTAATGTTAAAAATACTTCTCCTTTGGATCGTTTATTTTTGTTTCTGTCTGTTGACGGTTGTTTTTGCACATTTGGATATGCATTGGTTTCAATGCACTGCTTAAAATCTTAAAAAAAAAAACCCCTATGTTTTGGCTCGTGTACCACAGCCGTTTGCTTGGAATTGGTTGGACCCCAAAGGACAAGTTAGTTTGAAGCTTTAATCAGCCGGAAAATCCTTTTGTTATGTTTTTTCCAGCTTTGCAGCAGCCAGTTTATCGGATATAAAATTATAAAGGGATATAAATATCTTTTACAGTGCTTGTCTGTAAAGGGCCCTAAAATCTGTATTTGTTTACTTCTCTTTTTTCAGTATAATCCAAGATGGCAGTATACAAACATTGTGCTAGTTTTTTTTTTTTTAGTTTTTTTATGTATTATACATTTCTTGGTGTCATAGCACAACTCTACTCATGGCCCTTTAATGGTACTGGCACGATCCCGCAAACCCACTCACTTTCCAAAGATATTTCTGAAACACTTCAATATTAAGATGAATTACTCATTTGTTGTGCTTGAGGGAAGCAGTGGATTTGTCCAATGGTGTTGTAGCTTTGACAATCCTGAAAGCATTAAATGAATACAGATGCCTTTAAGAGGAACAGCGCTGATGTATCAATATAAATCTTAATGTATAGTCCAATTCAGAATAAAAGCTTTAGTCTTAAGAGCGCTTTCCATTATTTAGCACAAATACACACACACATTCAATCTTCCCCACTGTATGTCACTCTGTATTATCTGCAGGCTGACACACTGTGGGCGAGTGTGTTCTGTGCATTTAGATGCTCGGAAGAGGAGAGGCGAGAGAAAGACAATAAGAATGGCAGGGCAGTTGAAGACTCGCACACTTCTTAGTGAGGCTGTGACACACTTACTGTGCGTTTGTCTAAAAAAAGGTCAGTTTCCTCTTTATTCACAAATATCACCGCCCACCGTATCAGCAGCTGAAACTCCTCTGTTCCCCCATATCACCTCATCCTCACGAATAAAAGGTCTGCTTCTATTTCAGCCATCACGACTTGATTTCAAGAGGCTGATAAAAGGAAGTGAGAGAGCGTCTTGGATTAATTAATTCTGAACCGTGAAAAATCGGCAAATGTGCTCAGAAAATTGCTTCCCCCGCCGCAAGGGATTGTTTCAAGTGGAGACGCTGGCTTCTTCGTCCCCCACCTGCAGCTGTCAAAACCCCCCTCCCCTTTAAACGCTACTGTGCTGTTTGAATGGAGCCGCCTCGGTTTATTCCTCTCATTCTTCAAGCATGGACGTATCAGCCTGGTGATTTGGGAGGGGGCCCTGACCTTGGCCCGGTCTTATTACTAATTAAACCTCATCTAATCCTGCTGCGGGAGCCAGCGGCACCTGCTTCTCTGGATAACTGGGATGCGTGAATAGCACCTAGACTAGCTTCCCAAATCATCCGTCGCTGTGCTCCCCAGCTAATCACAGCATATGATCTGTAGCCCAAGGCTTAGTGCGTAAAGCAACCCTCTGTTTGTGATTTCGAGCTGTGCGTTATGCAAGCTTCACCGGGGAAAGCTGTGGCTCTATGGCAGTTGGGAGTTCCTGTATCCGAGGATGAAGGAAAGCTGTCTGCCTTTGCTGCATATGGGTGAATTGTTATGCCATAGTCCATCGCTGGCTGACATCGCTGTTTGTTTGCATTTGATTACAGCAATACCCAAGATGGCTGTCAAGACTCTGCTTGGAAAGCCTCCTCTTATCTCCAAGAGCTTCTTCACACCAACTTCTGTGTGGTCTTTAGTAGGAACCAATGCCTGTGAAACAGACAAAGCTTATAATGTTTTTACATAGAGCTAGTAAAGATAGCGTGTTAACTGTATGCTATTTTACTTGGATACATTGTTGGCAATAACTCTCTTGCCTGTTGTAGGACCGTTATTAAATAAGCGTTAGGGAGTCTCATTTAGGATGCACGTAGTAGTGTCTTGGGTATGGTATTAACCGATCTTTGTTCAAGGATGTATTGTATCGACAGTTGTAGAAGCTTCTCATTTAAAGTTTAATGAGCGTGTGAATTGCTGTCCAGGTGCTTGGCAGTAATGTGATTATGCACAGTACTATTATTATAAATGATTTGGTAAGAAAGAGATTGCTAATAATAACTTTAATATATTGAATTATCTTTTCCGTTTATGTGTGTGTGCATTTTGGTGCCAATGCTCATTAATTGTCCAGCCAAGCCTCTTCTCTCTCGCTCTCTCTCTCTCTCTCTCTATTTTCTTTTTCAAGAGCGGCATTCACTCTTTTCCAGTTTTTCCTAAATTACTTTGAAAACTGTTCTCTGTGAATTTAGCCTGTACATTACCAGTTAAAAGTGTAAGGTTTTTAAAATCATGATTATAAGAAAAATGTGTGCTTTTTGTCAGTTATGCTCACCTTGTGCTGCCATAATGTCGAACTGTTCCATTCAACGGTCCAATGAACTCTTGTGTGTTTGTGCGCGCTATAGGTGATGCAGGTGGTGAAGGAACAGATCACTCGTGCTCTCACGATCAAGCCTAACTCTCTGGATCAGTTTAAGAGTCGTCTGCAAAATCTGAGCTACACTGAGATCCTTAAATTGCGCCAATCTGAGAGGATGAACCAGGAGGATTTCCAATCCCGGCCCATCTTGTGAGTCACTGGAAACTCTACAATTATTTGAAGCGCTCATTTCCCACAATCAGTCTCGCTCAGTTTTGGTCCATGTGTACTGCACCTGTGTCCCACTCATGATTGAAAACAAGACTTTAAATGCAATTTCCACTAAAATTGCATGGCAATAATGGCAATGAAGATAACATTAGTTCATAACTCATTAAACTAAGAGGAGACTCCATTAAATAAATTACCCATCGCATTACAGTAGCGTCATTTCAGCTGAAATGTACAATCTCATTCTGTAACATCCACATGTTATATAACAGTCGAATGGGATTGTCCGTGTTGAACTTGTAGAGTTTGTGATCTGAAATGTTGAAAATATCTCTCTTTATTGTTCAGTCTATTGTCGTCTTGGTTTTTGACAGTATACAAAAGGTTTTCCAAATTATTTTCTATTAGCTTAGTATTATTCACAGGCATATTTTAAATGTTGGACACACATAAAAACCCTAACAAAATTAAATGTAAAAAATATAAAACCCATATAAGCCAATCTGTTTTCACAGAATGTGAACAAACATTTTCTCATGAATTACTTGATAACTAAACAACATTAGAGATGCCTTTTAATGTTAATTAATATCTCAAAAATTCTCTTTTAGATCTAAAGCAGCACGGTACATTTGACAGTTGCTTTAGCAAAACAAGATAAAAGGAAGTCTGACTGGCCCTTACTGACTTGTAGTACAAAGAAATGTCTAAAGACCAAGCTTGTATGTTATTTTATGAATTATGTCTTTTGAGTCTTTCTTTGTGTAAACTGCCAGTAGAGTGAGGTTCTTTAAACTGCGTTTTTCTGATCCTCTGTTGTTTCTCCAGGGAGCTTAGGGAGAAAATCCAGCCAGAGATCATGGAGTTGATCAAACAGCAACGCCTCAATCGTTTGTGTGAGGGCACCTGTTTCAGGAAGATCAGCAGCCGAAGGAGACAGGGTAAGAAACACACACACTTGAACATAAGGGTGAGAAAGTTATTTTTGTTCTTTTTTTTATGTTTTTGGCACCAAAGATTTAAAGCTGCCTCTTTTTTGCTAATCCAAGTTTCAGACCTAACCAGCAGCTATAAACAACACTACATTTAGTCTGTTGCTTGATTTCTGTTTCTGCATGTCGATAGCCCTGGACACACAAAAAAATATTCAAATACAATCCCTCACCTGCATACCATTATGCTTTGTCAAGGCTGAGAGAAATTGTTTGAGGTGGTAGAAAAACATAGAATATGGCATAACAATTCCCTCAAGGATCCGTAGAGGAAATCCTAAAAAGGATGCTGTTTGTGAACCAGCATAGAAATGAATGAAAATTACAAGCATGCAAACAAATCTGAATTTGTGCTCATTGTTCTGAACATGTTTCTGTGGTGTAACAACATTGTCACCTTCAGTTTGCTCTTAGAATTTCCTTGTAGGTGGGATTCTGTCTGGTTAGTACAGAGTAAAAGCCTTTTCCTCTTCAAAATGAATGCACTTTCAGCTGAACTGTTTTAAATGCATCAGCTCTGTGTGAGTATTTACAGTAGTTAACTGGAGCCTAGAATAACTTTCTTGTGCTTAAATCTCACATTTGTGAACTAATTCACTTATTAAAGTTATACAATAGTGTTTTTATCAGTGACCTTTGCTATGGCACTCATAAAAAAAAAAGTTTCTAAAGTTACTGGCTTTGCTGGAACCTTTATTTTTAATTCCACAAAAGGTTCTTTACTCTGGAAAAATATATATATATTTTTTTGATTATTCAAAATACTTCTTTGTTACACTAAGAAAATATGTATATTTATATTCTCGTTTACATTTTGATTTTAGTAATCTCTCAGTATAGTAACATAGTAATAAAATATCTCACATGATAGCTTTTATCTTACTTAAACACTCTGAAATTTATATGTCCCATGAATATTTTTATGAGTGCTATTATTAAACCGACAGCATGATTTAGCAAGTGTGAAAAATAGCCTGGTCTGTTGCTGAGAGAGCGGAAGTATGGAGCCAATTTCAAACAAGCGCT
This sequence comes from Enteromius viviparus, assembly GCA_032353835.1. Taxonomy (NCBI): domain Eukaryota; kingdom Metazoa; phylum Chordata; class Actinopteri; order Cypriniformes; family Cyprinidae; genus Enteromius; species Enteromius viviparus. The sequence goes on from JAUCNO010000353.1 coordinate 8,544,141, forward strand.
GAGTGGTGGGAGTTATAAAGCTTACGCCGCAGATTGGAGAGTTGAAAGATCGTCAAATGTAATATCGCTTTTTACACGGGCTGGCTGAAGAGGAGGGCTGTCTGCTGAGCTCAGAGGGAGGCTTTATCAGTTAGCCTGGATAATTTAACACTCTTCACACTTCTACAGGATTAGATGATTCTGAGACTAGACACCTTGTCTGTCTTTTGCTATCCGTCTGCCTGCCTCTCACTTTCTTCTTTTCTCTCTCAGATTCCCCACTTTCTCACTGAATCTCTCATTCTTCCTTTTTCTCTTTTTTTTGGTAATTTGAGTTTTTTTGCACTCTTATTACGAACCTCATTGAACCTCATCTTAATGGTGGTTATTTTCAAGTAGGAGGTGAGAAATTTGTATGATTGGATAATTATAGTGGATTTATGTGGTTGGTGATTTCTGTGGGGAACCTCATTCAATGATCAATGAAATGTAGAACCTTATCCTGTATCTAAGAAGAAACGCCTACCGATAGTTAAGTGACAGTGGCATTGGACGTTTGTGGTATCCTGCAGTATATTGCAAATCAGGTTTTTCGTAGCAGAGAAAGGTTCTGTATTTCTTTTACAGCCCCTTTTCACTAACTGAAAAATTAAAAAAAAGATGCAGAGGAATTATTAGGTGAAATTGAAATGTTTAATTTACAACAAGTATCTGATTACTGGCCTTAATTATCTGATTCTGGAATTGAAGTTTTTGATTCTCAACTGTAATTACTATAACAATTCAAAATGTGTCTGTCTTTGAAGCATTAATTTAAAGTCATACAAAGCCAATTTTCCACTAGCTAATATGATTCTTTAGGGTCTTACTGGAAAGTTTGAAATATAATTTATTTTAAAATTTCTCAATCACTCTATTTTGTGTACTTCCCCTTTAAATCTTCATGAGCTCCGCTGACCCCGCCCCTCTTTTCCGAGGCACTGTCATAGGATCTTTTTTTAGCCGTATTCATAGTTAAACTTGTTAAGTAGAACATTATTAGGAAAGGCGATTTGCAAAGATTCATTAAAAGACATTATACTCACTGCTTCTGTAGGTGAGGCTGGATC
>JAUCNO010000353.1:8545328-8558628 GCA_032353835.1 Enteromius viviparus
TCTTTATCATTGTAGGGTGGTTGTGTACACACACTCCCAACACACATTTCAGTCCAAACTGCTTGTAAAAGTGCATGTACCACCGTATGACCCCTTTAAGAGACCAGTTCAAAGACAGTCATTGAACAAATAAGGCCAACATAAATTCCTATTATAAGAAAATAAAAGTGTTTTTTGACCTTGCATGCATGTCAAATTGTTATTTGGGACTCCCAAAATCTGAAATTGAAAATCAACAAGAACCAAAATCGATAAGTAGAATCTGAATTGTAATTGATCAAATTTAAACAATGCACAAACCTAATAATAACCATTGTGATAAAGTCATTTACTTGTCAGTCAAGTAGTTAGTAGTTTTCTCCAAGACATCCAGGTATGTTCTTCTCCCTATTATAATCTTTACATTGAGGTTCCCCACAGAAAGCACCAACCACATGAAGCCACCACATGAATCCCAAGATAACCCAATGTTATAAGATTTCTTTTGTCCGTGCACAACTAACCTTTTCAGCAAGCCTTTATGGTCTGCTCTTAGGCGACTGAAAGAAGCGCACCTGTGGCTGTTCACTGTGACAGGTGCTACATTGGCATTTGTATTCCCTAATTGTTCCCCCATAGCAGAGCTCTCTCCTCATGGTTTACAAATTAAGCGGTCCAGTTCCTACCTAGAATCTTAAGTATTGCAGAGGTTGCCTGAGGCTGAGCTTTCCGAATAATGTTCAAATTTAATCCTCCTTTGCCATTAATTCTCTATAACATTTTAGACTTTTGTTCTTTATCTAGACCGCAAGTAATCCTGCTTCTGGGAGACAAGCTACCTTCAGAATCTAGCTTCATCCCTGGTTCAAAACACCTGAAATAACTAATCAAGGTCTTCAGAATTACAGGTTTAAATCTGGAGCTAAACTCTGGGAGATTTAGTTGAATAGCTTGGATGAATAGCCAAATATCTTTGGTTTTATCCTCTTAAAGTTGTTGAGATATTGAGTTCTTAGTCCTAGATTCATGTTTAAGTGCATGTATGAAAGAGCATCAGGCATCTCTTCAATAAAAATGATTATTTCCTCAACTGCATTGTTCCCTCTGACCCTTGACTGGCGTATATCATCAGTTAAAATAGAAATTCAGCAAAGCCATCTACAAAGGAAGCCCCTTTTTTATCATGCACGTGGCACTGCATGCATATTAAACCATTCTGCACATATCTTTTCTGACATCTCAGAATGGGATCACAGATGGCTGTTTGCTGCAGTGTCTGTTGGTTGTTCATCGCTTATTTTTATTGGTGGATAAACAGGTTTGTTAATAAGATGAAGGTACAGAAAGTGTGCAGTGATCAAGCTTTTGGTGTGTGTATATGCAGCCTGTGAAGTGCCACCCTGCAGGACACTCTTTCATCCCACGTTTTTTATTCTGCCAAACCTCTATTCTCAGTAATTAGGATTTGGATTCAGGCACCAGGGTCGAGTGCCAGCCATGGCCTTTCTAGGTTATATGTGAGCAGTCCTGGCAGTGTCTACTTTCAGCGTGGCACAGGAAGTGTCAGGAAGGAATTGGGAGACAATTTGCCAGTCAGAGCTTTCCCCAGTCTGCAAGAAAAAGCCTAAGAATAATAAGCATTGTACTAGAGCGAAACCCTTACTCTGCTTGACCCACTGTTATGCTTCTTTACAGATAAGTTCTGGTACTGTCGACTGTCGCCCAATCATAAAGTTCTCCACTATGGGGATCTGGAGGAGAGCCCTCAGGGAGAGGTACCACATGATTCCCTACAGGACAAGCGTAAGTACAGTCTGAATTCTGACCGCTTTATAAAGTTGGGATGGAACCAGCCACACCCTGTCTTATTCTTTTTTTTTTTTTGCTTCCTGTGACAGTTCCTGTTGCTGATATCAAAGCTGTTGTCACTGGTAAAGACTGTCCACACATGAAGGAAAAGGGAGCTCTGAAGCAGAACAAGGTGAGTCCTTTTGTGTGTGCTTGATGACAAAGAGCAACAATCGCTCTTGAATATCAAAAGATCAAATTTTCCTTTGATGCACTGACGTGTGGCTTGGTGACAAAGGATGCATTAGTTATGCCTTGTAGCTCTGTGAGTAATGATACATCAGTTCACTTCAGTTTCAAAGTCACCCTTTCTTCTTCCCACAGAACAAAGCAGGCAATGTCAAATTCATACCAACTGTAAAAAATGACTTAAACTTGAGGCTAAGATTTCAAGTAAAACTGGATCCCCCTTGTTCTGATGACACACACTCATAATGTGCATCTTTCCTTTATGTAAGATTAATCTTAATAGGATTTTGACTTGATCAACTGCTGAAGAAGACACTGTTCTGTTTCTATTGTTTTGGTTTCTGTAATCTCATCTCTACGTGGAATAGCGGGAAGATGCTGTGGGGAGGATTTGAGGGGTCAGAAATGTTTGTCTGGCCTCATTTTGGATGTGATGTATCTCTCACCCAATGATCCTTTAAGCCATTTGGATGATCCAGTTTCATCCTGTTTTTTTAGGTTAGCTGACCCAAATAAGACAATTAGAGATGATGTGAAGGCTGAGAAGCACTGCACCAGTAATGCTAGTAATGGTAAACTCAATGTGTGCCACAAAATTGCTTTTTCTGTGCTCTATCTTATTTACCATCCTAAACGGGTCTCTAGACAGGTCAGGTGGTCTCAAACGTGTTAAGAACTAATGACAATTAATTGACATGTAGTTGACTCATAGTTACTTATACTGTAGTTAGTTGAATGTCTAAAGTGGACTATCAAAATAAAGTGTATACAACTTGCACGTCTATCATTGAAAGGGTTGTTACTAGGCGCAATTGCACTGGATTCATACTTTGCCTGACAGCTACCCCATATACTTCCCATGTTGTTGTCAATGAGATTGAAATATTTGTTACTTCAAGCATTCTTGTGCTGATCATCCTACTGCTGTCTTTTGGTGCCCGGCAGGAGAAGCCTGTATACACACACACACACACACAACAGATTGGTCCATCTGCTGTTGTAATATGTTCGGAGAAGATCTGCAAAAGTCACGCAATAGGAGGCACACAAACACAGCAGCCCCATTAGCATTTGACAGACGGTGTCAATTCTCTTTCCTTCCTTAGGAGGTGCTGGAGCTGGCTTTCTCTGTCCTCTACGAATCTGACGAGTATCTAAACTTCATTGCCCCTGACAAGCACGAGGTGAGCAAACGCCGACTGCAAGCTGCAAAGCTGTAGTGTGACTTTGTTTTAACGTGATGTTTTCTGGCCGATTTTCAGTACTGCGTGTGGACAGATGGGCTGAATGCACTGCTGGGGAAGGAGATGACCAGTGAGTTCACTCGCTCAGACATGGACACTCTTCTCAACATGGAGATGAAGCTCCGTCTCCTGGACCTGGAGAACATCCAAATCCCTGAAGTTCCTCCCCCGATCCCCAAAGAGCCAAGCAATTATGACTTTGTTTATGACTGCAACTAATCTCCTTTCACTGGACTGACTGATTTTTCCTAACTGGAAGAAGGACTTTTACAAAAAGTTACAGAAAAAGAAAAACCGGACATCTCTTTCCTGCTAAAACTTGGCTCTCTAGTGCGCTTCATCACAATGGATTCGCTGATTTTAATGGACTTGGCTTGCACGGCCTATGAACCATCTGGTGTGGTTGAAGAACCACCACCACAAACTGGTCCTCAGGTCCTAAACCACCCTAGTCCTGTCGCAGTCATCTCTTCGAATGGTTACATTCCTTAAACAGCCCACCTGTTCTGGCTTAAAATGGTTATATGTCAAAAAATGTTTGCCCCATCATAATTTCTGGCTGTTCGGAGTGGGATGCTCCCTGTAGAGTGTGCAAGAAGTGTAGGGGATCGTGGCATGTAGCACTTACTGTAGTGTGTTTCTCACTCCAATAAGCGGCAGCTATATTGCTAGCGAAGTCCAAGTTTGTTCTTAATGATTTCTCCAAGTATCCCATTCATGCCTCTTCTACTGTAGACTGTTAAATTAAATAGGCAGCTTCATGCAAGAGGTTGCCTCTTTTGTCTTAAACCATACCTGCTTTGCGCATACATTGTTATCATTGTCTGACTATAACGCAGGCGTGTAGATATAGCTCTTTCCTTCACTTGACACCAGACTCATGGCAGACTGCTGTAACATTCCAAAGCAATATTGAGCTTCTGTTTTTGTAAGCTGGTATAAACTTTTGTGATATTCGTGATTGCTGCCAAGTAGTCAGTATTATACATTTTGTGTATGTTTAAGGAATTAAATTTTCAGGGCCGTCAAATTTCATTTGAACTTTCATTATTAATTTAAGATTGTGGGTATTATGTTTTATAATTTTTTTTTTTCCATCCCTCATGTTTGTTATAGGTTTAATAACGCAACATCCTGCTGTTTACATTAAAGATTGATTCCAGTTCAGTTTTTTTGTATTTCTTTATTATATGGTATTTACATTACCTATAATAATCTTTTGGTTTCCAATCCTACTCCAAAACACCCACCTGGAAGTTTGCACTTATCCTGAAGACCTGGTTTAAAGGAATAGTTCACACAAACTAAATAACTATTCCTTTATATTCAAAACTTAACTCTGCTGGAAGGACTGGACACTCATTATTTATATACACTATTTATTGTATATTTGAGTAAAATATTCTTTATGGTTTTGCAGGGAACCACCGTCAAATGAGTAGTGGTATCCAGAAGACATGTATACCCTTTTCCTCTCCTGTTATACTAAGAAAGCGGATTGCTACCCACAAATATAAAACACTGGGCTCTGCAGCCTTCTGGCTTAAATGATTGATTCTGAGCTGACTCAGGGCGTCCCAATTTTATACCTTTGCAATTGCATATTAAACTTGGCATCTCTTATTAAAGCTAGAGCATATAAAACCTTTTCTATTTACCATCCTTTAAACATAAGAATCTTTTCTCTCTTGCAGAGGGTGCATGCTTGACAAAGCACAGCAAATATATTTGTTCTCGCCGTTGCAGGTCATTGAGTAGAAATGATGCAGCAAGATGATCCCACATTATGCAGACATTATCCCACATGAATTTATCTTGAATCCCACATTCCTGAGATTGCCGAAAAGAATATGTTTGTTTCATTGGCCTTGCATTGTTCAAATATTCAGTGTTTTTTAAAGAAATACTGCTGTTTATAAAGCAAAATTTCACTTAAAACGTCACGGCAATGCTACTTCACAAAATACCTATGTATTCACACTTACACTTGTCTGTTCACAGTCTGTTCAATTTCAGTTTTAAAAATGGCAACAATTAGGCCTTAATGACTGAATGAGATGAAAGCTGTTCCATGTGCATTTTACATCCATGGATTTAACCAGGACAGAGGCAGAAGTGAAAGGCTTGGATGAACACCTGTGCAAGTGGACAACCAAATTTTGTCATCTTGTTAATTAAACGGCCCTCATTGGCAGCTTTATTTGAAAGTCTGTGTCATGCAGCAGGTTCTGCAACACTAAAGATAAGTCTGGAATGCTGGTACTGTAATATAAAAAAGGTACTAATTAACAAAGAAATAAATGTTTTATGGATTTTAGATGAAAATGTCTTAGGGGGGTTTAAACTAAACTTATTTTAAAATTAAAAAGGCATCTTAAATGCTTGTGTATTTAACTTGGACAATTTAGGGGAAGCCTACTTTACTTTCACATACAAATGGGGCATGGTATTGGAAGAATATAGCCTAGTAGACATTCGAAGTGAATCAAAATCTTTAATTAAAATGGTCCTTAAACTTTATTAAATTATAAAAAAAAAATAAAAAAAATTATTAACCTTTTTGATCCACTGCATTTCATGACCATCACTATCCACGACTATCACTGGTTTTAGTGGCTTTCAAAAAAAAATCCTGTTCCGATCTGAAACAAACTAAAATACATAGATAGCTTATAGATATAGATTTGCACTTCACACGCTATTCTTTTTTATTATAAACAAATAAAAGTACTGTGGCCAGTACGGGGATCGAACCCGCGACCTTGGCGTTATTAGCACCACGCTCTAACCAACTGAGCTAACCGGCCAGACGGGGCGCTCTTTTGACTGTGCTGTTGTGAAAGACGACGGTAATTTAGGCGAATGAGGGCTGATACGGTTTACAATGACTTTACACTTGCCTCTAATTCAATGGCTTGTTACAAACAGATCGAAATAAAACTCGTTATTTAACATTAATGGTCATGCTAGCGCTATTTGCTAACGGTTTTATCAGTCAGCTTCTCTAAAACCATAACCTGCGGAATGAATTAGCCTACCGTTAGTCTAAACCGGTTCGGGTGTGAATAGAAGCTACCATAACAGCTCACTCGATACTTAAAGCAAATGTACTAGCAACGTAACTAATTTTTCAATACTTAAACAACTCACTTTCATGTAAAAGACATTCTTTAAAATATCTTCTTCTAAGCCTGTGTTAAAATTCAGAGATCAGGAAACTGAGGGTAGAAAAACTGTCCCACAACCCTCTTGACACAAAAGGCAGATATTGGCAGTTTGCTTTAAAAAGCATTTTGATTTAAAAAAAAAGGATAAATCAAGGATAAATAGGCAGAATAACAGGTAGTCTGAGGAGGAATAGCTAGCTTTTCTTTGCATAGTACACAATGCATCTGAACTATTTTTCTTTCATGTTAATGCTGTACATAGAACTTATAGATTTATACACTGATACAATCCTGAGTGTAACAAACTGAACATAAGCATCCTGCTGAGAGCAATTTTGCTTCTCTCTTTTTAGTCCCATGATGTCACTTGTTTTCTTTCCGTTTTTGCTGAGATTTGGTTGAATGGGTCTTCCGTGCTCCCGTGGTCCTCAGCGCAAGCCTATACAATACTAACAGCAGGGGCCAGAACAAAAGCTGCTATATTTAACTCGGCAGAAAGTGCTGCATCAGGCCGTGTAGGCCGCGGTGTGTCTTGCGGCAACTCTGAATTCAGCTCAGTGATGTGTGAGAAGGAAATTCAACTCACATGAGGACAAAACTGAGAATGTGCTGGAAAAGTTGATGGCAATCAAAGGTGCCGAGACAGCTGTAGCTTCAGGGCATGTGCTAAGGGGAACTGAAGACTAAAAAAATTGAAAAATCAATTTGGGAGAACTCAGATCTAGGAGGTCTGCAGATGTCAGTTATTCGCAGAATAAGCCAGAGGCCGTTATGGCTGATGAAATAGAAGATTCTTCTCTTCTACAGAGAGAAGGACACAGAGGTCTTTGAATACAGATTGAGAAGTATCCATAGAGGAACCAAATTGGTTAAGGATACTAGGAATATACTGCCACCTGCAGGTTATTGTTGGCATCACTTGAGGAGGATGCTAGACATCAACAGTAATGTAACCCCCTCCAAAAAGGGAAATAAATTACACATCTTCTGGTATTTACTTTCAGATACCATTTCCAGTTATGCTGTGTCATGTTTTTGTGTATCAGAGGCACTCGAGAAATAAAACAGGCATCATAATTGTCATTTATTAAAAAGTTAATTACATATTTAATTTATATACATTTGTTTCCAGTTTTTTCTTTACGTTATATTTTAAAATTAGCAAATTTAGCAAACACGTCACTTGATAAACTTATCTTTGAATTATGCGTGTAGTCTTAATACACATCAGACAGTATGCATTTGCAAGAGAAGCAGAATAACCAAGAATGTGTGATACATACCTAAGTTGATGGTATCACACACTATAATCTCAGCAAATAAAATATTAATGCCCTGAGCTGTATTAATTTATGCAAGGCTCTCATTAAGCCAATGTCACTCGCTGACCTGCTTTAAACGAAGCAGCGCTCTGAGACTTGCCTTCCTTTGAGGCTCCGTAAGACTCATATCTGCATAACAGAAGGGGAAAAAAAAGTGATTCAGCAATGCAGTGGTGTGACTGTGGACACAATATATTTCATGTGATTTGTGTAAATGAAGTGTGCATGTGAAATGTGTAACTCACAGTTCGTTGTATCTCCTCCAGTCTTCTCTGCTGACAGATGCTCGAGTGTTAGCCAGAGCGGAGATCAGGTAAGTTTGGCATATGACAGAGACAGGCTTACTGTGGCCAGTCTGCACCAGAGATGATTCATCCTATAAACACAGAAGAACAGCAGATCTCATCTACTGAGCAGCAACGGTGACTATACACTGCTGCTCACTCTAACACAGTCCTCTGGTGGATGGATGGAAAAGCTAGAGGAATACTAGCAATAGAGGGGTGGATATATGCATGCACGTTTTGGAAAACTAGACGGGTATATCAATGGATGGATGTACAGATGAGCGGAAGGAAAAACTTGAGGCATATACCAATGGATGGATTGAAGGATGGTTCAAAAGTAAAAGGATATAGCACTAGATGGTTGGTGGATGACAGGTGGATGGAATATATCAATGTCAAAACTGGATAGCAGATGGAAAACTTGATGTATACTAAATGTATATACTATATATGTATATGGCAGATGGATGAAAAACTAGATTGATGCAACAATGGATATACAGGAAATTTGATACTTAAAAAAAATGGATGTAACTGACTGGGTTTCTGCGGTAACTGTTCTTAACCGTGTTGACTTCTGCTCTGAGGCGTTCTGAATGCTCATGTGTCAGCTCCTGAAAGCCATCCTGCAGACAGGACATAAACACTGGTGCATGACAGGAGTTCGGATCCCTCACTGATGCCCCTGTCAGGTCAGGGGCGGTTGAATTGGGTCCAGACAGGCACTGAGAATTCTGGGAGCAGAATGTGACAGTCTCATAAGAAGCTCAAAAAGTGTTAAATCATATAATCAATCACATTAAGAAGACATCTGAAATGTTATAACGCTGATCTATACATATTGTAAATAATAATCCATTACAAGTCCATTTGGAAATGTAGTGCCCCACCAGTTCAGACAGAGACTGGTTGTCCAGCTCAGACTCAAAGGAGCTTCCGAAGTAAAGGCGCCAGATGTTGTGGCGTGGGTCCTCAGGTGGGAGTTCACTGGGGTCCAGCAGAACCATAGAGTGCTCTAGCCCTGCGTCCCCCTCCCCAGCTGAGTCATCTGACCCGCTGCTGTGGTTCAGGAAGATCAGGGAGGAGAGGCTGACATCACTGTCTGACCCCGAGCCCAGATCCTATAAAACACACAGAGAGTCTGCTTCACATGCAGGCTGAAAATGATGAAAGTGATGTACAAAGCTTAAAATTCAGCTTTGCCATTAATCACATTAGAACATATGTTCAAATAGAAAACAGTTATTTTAAATGGCAATGTCACAATATTACCGTTTTCGTATATTTGATCAAATAAATACAGCCTTAGCAAAATCAAAATACTTCTTTCGAAAACATTAAACTATCTTTTGAACAGTATATTTGTTGGACATATGTTGGACATTGGTCAGTGATCTTTAAATATTAGCCACTGAAAAAATCCATATACTGTAGGTTAGCAACTAATCTCAAGGTTAGGATCTGTATGTGTTTATGTTTGAGTTTGTAACACACATGCAGAATGTTGGGCCCCAGGCTGCTGTGGATGGCCTCTAGCTGAGCGTTATAGAGAAGAGCCTTTAGGTCAGCTCCAGTGAACAGCTCTGTTGCCACAGCAATCTGCTCCAAGTCCACATCTGCAGCCATCGGCAAGGAATGAGTCAAAGCCTTCAGGATCTCCAGCCGGGCCTCCTGAATGACAGATATAAATCAGTAAATTGATATTGTAGGTGTTAGAGGTATAAAGAGGTTAAGCTGATGTGCTATATGCCAGACACCATGCTGACCCGATCAGGAGGAGGGCAGTAGAGAGACTTGTCCAGTCGCCCGGGTCTCAAAAGAGCAGGATCAATCAGGTCAGGACGACTGGTGGCAGCCAACACGTACACCCCTAAAAATACGAAACCATGTAGTTATTTCAGAGATCTCGGACTCTTTTAAAGATCAAAAATGCACACCGGAAAACTGGCTTTGCTCTACGGTCTTAGTCCGATGATTTTAAGGAAGTGCTTGGCAAATTTTGAATTAGTATTTCTCACAATTGTTGTCAAATGAACACTACACAACAGATTACAGTGGTATAACGTGCTATTATATATATTTTTTATATAATTACACAGCTTTTATATTACTTACTTAATATAAGAACTTATATTATTTTATTAGTATCCTATACATGCTACCATTCAAAAATGCATTCATTTATATTAAATCTTCAGATTTTTTTTGAGTCTTGAAAAAGCTTTTAAAATTTTTAAATTACATTTAAAAAACATATAAAACAATCATTTTAAATATTTAACAATATTTTAAATCATTATTTTTTTTTTTACTGTATTTATCAAATTAAATGCAGCTTTGGTGAGTATACGAGATTAACATCTCGTCAAATTGGACATCTAGCTGTTGCTCAGTAAGCATCTGACGTACCTGTCAGTCCTTCCACTCCATCCAGCTGAGTAAGCAGCTGATTAACCACGCGGTCAGTGACCCCTGTGTTGTCATGACCCCTTCGAGGGGCCAGAGAGTCAAACTCATCAAAGAACAGTATGCAAGGTTTAGCTTGTTGAGCCCTGCAGCAACACAGACAAACATTCAGCGATGATTTTACTATATATCACACAAAAACTGTCCTTTAGAACAGACCTCTGAAACACATCTCTAACCGCCTGCTCACTGGCACCAATATACTTGCTGAGGAGTTCAGGACCCTGGAGGAACACATAAGGCATCACGATACAGAAAAAAAAAACTATATATATATATATATATATTCATACATTACTTTGATATCAGTACAAACATATTTCCTTACCTTAATGCTGATAAAGTTCATGCCACTCTCTTTGGCTACAGCTCCAGCCAGTAGTGTCTTACCTGTGCCAGGAGCTCCATAGAGAAGCACACCCGAGCACTGACGCATGGGCAGACTGGAGAAGAGCAGCGGGTACTGGACACAACAGACCGTTACTTTCACCACACAGTTTCTGACTAATCAATTTCCTTGACTTTCTATTTATTCTGATTACTGTTCTTGCGCATATACTAGATTTTTTTTCTTCTTCCACTAAAATGGACATATTGTGCACGGGGCAGCTGTACCTTAGCCGGCAGCAGAATAATGTCCATCAGGAGCTGACGTGCCTGATGAAGTCCACCAATACGCTCCATGCCAGCCCCGCTGGGCGTCTGCAGCTGAGCCCCCCAGAGGGAGGGTGGGGTGAAGCCCTGGAGGGCCTTTTTGAAGTCCTCATAGTTCAGATCTGTAAAAGCAGAAAGCTTAGATTTCAGTAAAACAGCCGAATCCTCAAAAGTTAGAAACCAGATGAAACACTCACCTTCAGAGCTGCCATTGTTCCTGCTGTGAAGAGTGTTGGCATGGATGGCCCTCTCCAGCAGCAGGTTCAGGTCTTGTGGCATGAATCCTTCTGTTTCTCTGGCAACACTGTCTAGGTCGAGAGTAGTTTGACAGTCCTGGAAGTTCTTTTTGGCTATTAAAGACCTTAGAATCTCAACTCTCTGAGCCTATAAACAGAAACCATCATAACATATAAACACCAAGTAAGATTAGAACTAGTCTTGTGACTATAGGTATAAAGTCTGGTCAACACTGCAACTTATTCTGGCTACAAATTGATAACAGAAACATCCTAAAGCAAATCCAATAGCAACTTCTTTTAAAAGTAATCAAAATACCCGGGAACGCAAGACCAAGATAAAGGCTGTGATTGTAATTTGATTTGATTTTAACGTAACGCGACACTCGCATTCAGCTTAATTAAGTGTCATGCAGTTACGAGACTGAATGCTAGTGGGCAGGGCATATGGTGAGAAGGTGACTATTCGTTGAAGTCTTGCTCTGGAAGCCGTGTTTATGCAAATATTTTGGTTTTTACAAAACCTCTTATATGCCAAAAAATCAAAGCAAATCTATTTTCTCATGTCATTACCCCTTTAAAATTTAAAATGATTGCTTTTATTGTTGTTGCTGTTATATTTTTGCTAAATTTAATTTTATAGTGATATTTTATGTCGTATTTCTTGTTTTTATTTGATAATAATTAAATGCATAATTGCAGTTACATAAACCCACCTGATCTGGTGTTTGGATCTTGCAGAAACTTTGGAAGAAGTGTGAACCCTGCACCGCAGTCAGAGTCTGATGAAGGGCATGTTCACTCTGTGCTGTGACCATCAGAGCTACGAGACTGGAGCGCACCACCATCTCATCCACCAAATCCCCCAGACCTGAGGAGAACATGCAGAGCCAAGGTGTCAATCACAGCTGCTCACAGAGATACATGTAGAGCCAGGCATGTCTGTTATGATGATTTACTCTGTGCGATGTGCTGCCGTAGCACTGCCTCTGGCCCATGCTGGTGCTCAGGTGAAGTAGCGGCACCGGTCACATGATCAAGGTCATCCAGCAGGACCACTGAGGGCTGTCTCCAGACCGCCTGCTCAAACACCTCTTCCAGCCTCTGTCTGATTGTGTCAGCTCTCTTACCTAGGAATTTAATTCATAACATTAAGAAATTTGATGTAAATAAAAGACAAAAATTGTGCATGTTTAAATTGACCTTTTGTGCTGTGCATGCTAATCTAATTTTCTTTCCAACCTTTCAATGTCTTGCAGTCCACAACTTGAACATGGGCATCAAGCTGTTCACTGGCCTTCCGACACAGTGCTCTGGAGAGAGAAGATTTTCCACTGCCCTGTGGAGAAATGCATGAAAAATAGCTCTAATTACCCATTTATTGTAGTTGGCGTTTGATTTCCCATGACAAATTATCTTTTGTTTTTTTTTATCTTAGGAACATCTTTACAACCGGTGTATTTTCTGGATATATTTAAGTATTATTTTGTTTTACAACAGGTTTATGTTTTAACTTTTTTTGGGGATGCTGCTGTGTTTTAATTTGTAAAGCACATTTGTCAGCTCCGGGTGTTTTTAAAATGTGCTATATAGATAAAATTGTACTGTATTGTATGATTGTCCAAATAAAGCAACAATGTTAAGTTATTAAGGCCTTGGGATTTATTGCTACATTCCATTCAACTCCAAGTCCAACAATAAAAGGCCACCCTAGAATGTGCAGTTTTTTCTTTACATAGAGTTTATCAGATCGTCAATTGTGCTTGACCGGCGTACAGTATACGACAGCGTGTACCAGTTCCCACTAATTTCCAACAACTTCGCACAGCCTTTGAAGAGGAGTGGACCAACATTCCACAGGCCACAATTGACAATCTGATAAACTCTATGCGAAGAAGATGTGTTGCA
>JAUCNO010000353.1:8559567-8585349 GCA_032353835.1 Enteromius viviparus
CAGCCCAGGACCTCCACATCCAGCAGGTTCACCTCCAAGATCGTCTGAGACCAGCCACTCAGACAGCTGCTGAAACAGTTGGTTTACATAACCAAACAATTTCTGCACAAACTGTAAGAAACCGTTTAGGGAAGCTCGTCGTCCTCATCGGGGTCTTGACCTGACTCCAGGTCGTCGCCGTGACAGACTTGAGTGGGCAAATGCACACATTCTATGGTGTCTAGCACGTTGGAGAGGTGTTCTCTTGACGGATGAATCTCGGTTTACATTGTTCAGGGCAGATGTCAGACAGTGTGTGTGGCGTCGTGTGGGTGACCACTTTGCTGATGTCAATGTTGTGGATCGAGTGGCCCATGGTGGTGGTGGGGTTATGGTATGGGCAGCCATCTGTTATGGACGAAGAACACGGGTGCATTTTATTGATGGCATTTTGAATGCACAGAGATACTGCATTGAGATCCTGAGGCCCATTGTTGTGCCTTACATCCATGAACATCACCTCATGTTTCAGCAAGATAATGCACGGCCTCATGTTGCAAGGATGTTGCAGTTCTTGGAAGCTGAAAATGTCCCAGTTCTTGCATGGCCAGCATACTCACCGGACATGTCACCCGTTGACCATGTTTGGGATGTGCTTGACCAACGTATACGACAGCATGTACCAGTTCCCAATAATATCCAACAACTTCGCACAGCCATTGAAGAGGAGTGGACCATACCAGAGGCCACAATTGACAATCTGATAAACTCTATGCGAAGAAGATGTGTTGCACTGCATGAGGCAAATGGTGGTACACCTGTGAGGTGGGATGGATTATCTCAGCAAAGCAGAAGTGCTCACTTTCACACATTTAGACTGATTTGTGAACAATGCTTCAGAGAAATTATAATATTGTGTATCTGGAATTAATTTTACATCTTTAAGTCTATATTATGAAAAATCGGAGCAGAAACAAAGGTATTGCGTTTATATTTTTGTTGAGTGTAGTTAAATACATCAATGAGTTTAATTCCCTACATTAAGTGATCTAAAATATTTGAGGAGACAGATCTGTGATGTAAGATTTGGAATCCTTTTCTTAGATTTTGAATAATGCTGATTATTAAATTAAAAACCTGCAAAACAGTTACTAGCACTGCCTTAATGCACAAGGAGATATATCAAGTAGAATT
This sequence comes from Enteromius viviparus, assembly GCA_032353835.1. Taxonomy (NCBI): domain Eukaryota; kingdom Metazoa; phylum Chordata; class Actinopteri; order Cypriniformes; family Cyprinidae; genus Enteromius; species Enteromius viviparus. The sequence goes on from JAUCNO010000353.1 coordinate 8,560,741, forward strand.
ATCTCTATAGACCTGTGACACACGTCTGAAGGTTACCTTTGCACCTGTAATGAGCAGAGCTCCACCCCTTAGTCCCCGTCCTGTGGAGACCAGTTCACGCGAGAGAGGACTTCCCATTAGAGCATGAGAGATGTGCTCGAAAGCCGACCTGCTGATGTCCTCTACCCCACTAAGCAAACAGATTCAACAATCACAAACAACAAACTACACTGACTAAATAGAATCTTGTTTGCTACTAAGGATATAAAAAAAATACATTGATATTTCCAGTTTTTGAAAAGAATGCAAGCATACCCTAGAGAGCTGAGGGAGGGAAAGCCAAGATGTGGATCTTCATTTTCATTTTCAGTGCCGCTGTGGTCAGAATCACGCGGCTCTCTGACAATCTAAACAGAGATTGAGTTGGTTGGTTGAGACGGCTGGAGAAGGAAAAATTATCTCTTAAAATCATATCTGCCTTTACCTGCACATTTGCTTTCTTTAGCAAACTGGTTGATAGAAAGAACATTTCCTCTTCTTGCTGTTGCTCTGGTTTTAGCACAGTCAAGACAAACTCTTCTTTTCCTGAGAAGAGAGAAACCCATGTTCAATTTTGGTAATTTGATTGAAAACATAAATTGTGATGGTTCTTCCTCACACCTTCAGCACAGGATAGGAGAATGATGTTAGTGCGGCCTGTCAGGCAGGTCAAAGGCTGATGACTCTGAGCATGTACCCAGTTGAGGAATGCTGTCTGGATATCTTCTTCTTTTTCACTCTCTGCCTGAAAAAAAATAAAGGAAGTAGGTTTACAATACAATATAACACAAAGCATTACGTCTGAAAGACGAAACATACCAAAGGTTGTAATGGTTGCACCATGACTGCTTCTGCAACACTTGGCGTTGATTTCAAAGGCTGAATCCTCACAGCTGATCGAGGGTTTATTCTCAAACGCCTCTGCAGCACCTTTGGGATCTTAAACAACATTACTAGATTTTTACTAGAGACAAAATCAATAACAATTTTGCCAATATTAGATTTTTCACTTTAATGTGTTCTGTATAACTGTACATATAAATAGGTTCGGTCAAGACCTCTATCATCAAAGATGATTGGCGATTAGCAAACAGTTTGGATTGGCGTTATGGTGCTGTTCTGGGCATGGATGAGAGCAGGAAGAGCAGGGATAACTCGCTTAGAGTAAACAGAACCAGTTTTAATGGATTAAAGATATCATTTTTCTTAATTAATTTAATGTAAACATATAAATACAGCTGGTACAAATTAATAGAAAAACATATATGATAAGTACCAATTTGGTATTGATTTTGTGCATCTTTATCTGTATGGGGATATTCATAGATTTGCTAAAGATCACATATAACAGTGTAATTAAATAAAATGGTAGGAAATGGTAATCTAAAGCTTATGTAAAAATACCCAACTTATTTTGGGAGAGTTCCTTTATAATTTTTCTTTTTCTTCTCTTTTTTTGTGCATTTAATTAAATAGGACATTATAGGTTGATAGGAAGTGAAGTGAGTGAAATGGAGCTACAATTCAGCACACATAAAATCATTTTAAAACAATAATGCTTTTAACAGGGCATTGTCAGATGGTTGCTATTTTCTCACATTACTATAGTGTTTTGACCGAAGTGTAAAGGTCCCATCCCTAGAAATTATGGTGATAAAGAATATTTCTATGAAACATTATAACAGAGCTTGAATGGAATAACTTACCCAAACTCTCCCAGAGTAAATTTCTTCACATGTATTGCATTTCTGGTCCTCCTGCAGACTTTTTATATTGTGACAAAGCATTCTGACCACAACAGCATTCTCCTTATGTTCCTCTTTGTCTATGTTCCATTTGTGAGGTTCGTCTCTGATCTTCTTCTTCTCCATGGCCTGCTTGACCTTCTCCCTGAGTTCTTGAGGAGAAAGGATCTTTGAAAGCCTGCCGTACGTAAGTGCGGACTGCCCTGGATTCCAGTTCTCTTGCAGGTTCCATGGCAGTATATGGACATCTCCATGACATGAGCCTAGATGGCTGACAGACCTAGGCAGGGCTCCACACGTCCGAAGGATACAGTCTTTCAGGATGGTGGGAATCGTGGGAACTGCAATATTCTCCTTTGCAGGCTCAAATCCTCTTGTAAACAGGTATCTAACCAGGCTTTTCAGATCAGCTATTCCTCCCCAATGGACTTCATTCTGACTCTCCAGATGATCACTGAGGGGATCCTGATGGATGACTGAGCTGGAGGAAGATGTGACATCAATGTTTTGGTGTTGTAGATTTCGGCTTGGCTCTTCTGATCGAGTGTGGAGTAATTTTTCACCTCCTGGGTGTAGTTTTGGGGAAACAACAAGCTCAGTGAACTGCTCCAGTCGGCCGAATGGAACAGATGGAGAGAGGGAGGCTGAAAAACAAAGAATCGTTACTGTAAAAAGATCAGTTCATACCCAACAACAGCTCCTGTATGGCATGGCTCTAAAAAACAGGGCTAACTGACCTATCCTGATATAGATGACAATGTGCTGGTCCACCCAAATAGGAAAAACACCCTCACTGAAGACCACTCGGATCTGATCCAGGAGTTTCTGCTCCAGAGTCATGCTGTGCAGCTCCTAAAACAAAGTTCAATCAGAAATTATACCAAAAAGACATTCTCAGCGTATTTTACTCCTGCAACCTGATGTATTCTCAAATAAAACAGGGTCAGTGAGGAAAAAAAAAAATGATAATAATAATTGAAATTAAAAGAAAAGATCCAAACTGAGTATATTCTGCTAAGATTTTAAGAGAGTAATAATAATCTTCAAAAGTCAAAAACCCTTTAGAAAAAGTAGTTCTTAGCAATCCTTAAATATCACTTTGCACATACCAGCTCTTGGAAAAGTACAATTAGTCCCCAGAAAAAGTGAGAACACAAATTTAGCAAAACGTCCTTGCATTACATCTTTTTTTGGTGCTGAAAATAAGTTTCCATCATCCTTTAAACACATAAAATGTACCTTTACACTTACAACTCTGTCAACGGAATACGAATATGGAATTGATAATGATAAAAGGGAATAAATATATAATACTTGAGTATATGAGAAACAAAAAAACATGAATATGAATATGAATATAATGGGGAATAATAATATCACATTGCACATATACTGTATAAATTAATATGAAAGATAAGAACATAACAACATTGGGAATTTGGATACAGTCATTTTAATGGACATATTTCACTATGCAGTAGTCAACATTTGAAGTGGATCAAAAAAAAAGAGTCTTTTAGGTTTTTCTTTCTTTCTTTTTTATTAAAGAATATGTTTATTGGAAATACACATGCAATTATGTAGGGTGCAAAAGCACTACGAATTATTTCAGCAAAAAAAATTATAGTAAAAAAAGGTAAAGAAAAAACTAAAAATATATAATAAACACTCTCCTCACTCACCGACGCATAGTATAATTGTCTCAAATGTTGCTCAAAACTTTTGTCATAACAATGCTATGGTAGAACAAAAATAGAATTACAATAATAATAAATAAAAACAATAATGTACAGAAATAAAGCAAGAAAGAAAGAGAAAGGAAAAATAAACATAATTAATATACAAATTGGTTAATCTTTAAGGTAGTGCATCAAGATAGGGGGGCCAAATATAATAAACAAAAAATTTTCTCAGGGGTACTATAAGATACAAGCTCATTAATCCAATGTTTTTGCTCTGGGGGATTCTCAGATTTTTTAAATATGCATTTTTAGCTGCCGTGCTTGCAAGCAAAATAAAATAGTCTTTACAATAGGTGGACAACTTGGATAAAAAAAGGTTTCGATCCACTTCAAATGTTGACTAGTGTATATCAGCTAAACATCTCCTACAGATGGAGGTAAATGATGCCATCATGAACTCACCAGGATCTCCCAGTCATCTGGAGACAGAGGCTCTACGAACACCTGCTGCACTGACTGCACCTGATGACACGGCCGCAGATACCCCTACAACACATTACATGCATCTGCTTCAATGCTTCTCAGCCTTTCTGCCCCATTTGTAAAATGAGCCTTCCTCATAAATCATTTTTTCTCAAGACATAAACTACATTAAAACAAGTTAACAGCTTCTTGTTTTGTTAGTATGTTCATTTTAATGGATGCTTTAGCATGTTTTAAATAATTCCGAGAAGAAAGATCATATTTTGAGAACAATGTTGGCATTGATTTGCATTGATTATATTGACTCAAACCTGTTCTCCCTCCTTGAGCCCAAGTTTCTCTCCAAGTTGTCGGCTGATCTCAACTCTGTCCTCTGTATCTGAAGACCCGGACCTGATCCAGCTGAGGAACACGGGTGCAGAAACACCCCATGACAGCTCCAGGATCTGGTTCTGACATCACATTAGTGTTAAATGACTAAAAACTTTCAGCACTTTGCATTTGAGGGAATATAAGTACATATAAAAGATAACGACATGCATATATTATAAGGCAGCTAACTGTATACAAACCTCATGAAGACAGAGATGAGTGGCGAAGTTTGATGACAGGTGAAGAAAGCAGTTCTTGGAGTTATTGAAGACTAGCGTGACAGGTTGAATCCCTTGGCTTCCCAACATTTCCCGCGAGGCTGCAGAAACCTCGCTTCTACTACAAAGGGTCCCTTATTTCGATGAATCTGTGGTATTAAAGCCAGTATGCTAAAACTGTCAATCTGAACTGCAGGTCAGACATTGTAATCACATTGAGTGTGTCGATCAGTCGCCGTGAGAACGAACATTTTCGATTAGCTCGGTCTCACGGTGTTGCCAGATTTCATTTGGAAAACAAGCCACTCAGTATAAACATTCCCCAAAATGAGACGACAAAAAAAAAAAAAACGTTTTGTTTTACTTTTAATTATATTTTTTTACGCAACGTTGGACCTAGAAGACGACATTGTAACGATTTAAAAATGACTAATGATGTTACTTTCTTGCTTGATACAGCTGATATAACAGCAACTAGTTGTGAATTGTGTTGTGCCACGGAACCAACACTAGCAAACTCAAAATACGATTTCATCCTGGAATTGACCCCCCAAAACCGCGATCCATGACTACTTGTTTTTTAATTTATATTTATTTTTAAGGTAAATTAAGAATAAAGATGCGCCGTTTCATGTAATAAGAGGTGGTGGCAACACTCTTGCCACTTGACAACTGTTAAAAAACACTGTTTTTTAAAATCACTGTTTTTAAGGCGCTGTGTACGGTGTTACATTAGTTTAATTTACTGTTTATTAATTATGTCATTTTTAATATTAAATTAAAATAGTAAAAAAAAAAAACTGTCAAAGTATCTAAGACTTTTATTTTGAAATGTTGCGTTCCCGGATGTGCTCAGTTTCTGTGTTCCCACTGAATCCATGCGCTTGACTTGCAGAATGAATTGATTTCGTTGAGCTGAGTCACAATTCAGTCATTGCAGAGCAATATCTGATAAAAATGAATAAAATATTTGTCTTTTAGGTCCACTTAGTAAACATTTTACCTTTCTGAATATTTCGTTAATTTTGACATGGAGGAAGTGGAGACAGCAGAGGAGCTGTTAGCCAAACAGCATCGCAAGGAAAAAAAAGACCTGCAAGGTAAGACATGTCACTACCTTTAAATTAAAATAAATGTATAAATATGTATGAGACTAGGATTACAAAACGAAACAAAAACGTCTATAGTGCATACTAAATATAGATGTCTGTGTCATAGCAAAAATACAAAGTATGAAAAATGCTGTTCCCAAAAATGACAAAAAGAGGAGGAAACAGCTGACTGAAGACATCGCCAAACTAGAGACTGAACTCACTCAAAAGCATGAAAATGAGCTCAAACTACTTCAGAACTCTTCCTCAGTAAGTCGGATTGTGTTAGTTGTTTCTACCTAGAAACTGTCAAGTAGATACATATGAGTGCAGCTCAATTATACTCATATCATGGGTTTGTCTTAGGTGGAGGAGGTGTCAAATGCACTGGATTCTGCCAGTTTGGCAAATGATGAGAAAATAACAGATTCAAGCAAGCAAGCTCGGACATCTAAAGCCCAGAAGAGACGGGTAAGCTCTTTTCCATTTTGGTGGCTGTAGATAAAAGTCTCTTTCATTAAGCATTTGATGTATGTATTTAGGACAAAAAGGCAGTTCTTGAGAAGGAACGGGAGACTCGGATCGCTGAGGCAGAAGTGGAGAATCTCACCGGCTCCCGTCATCAGGAGGGTCTGAAGCTGAGACAGAATCTGATGGAGAGACACCTGCAGATCAAGGAGATCTCCTCTGATGGTCACTGCATGTATCGCGCTGTGGAGGATCAGCTGACGGAGCGAGGAGCCCCTCTCAGCCTTAAAGAGCTTCGGGCTCAAACTGCTCATTACATGAGGAGCCATGCAGACGACTTCCTGCCATTCCTCACTGACCCCAATTCAGGAGACATGTACACTGCAGGTTAATGCCTTACTCTCTGCCATACACCAGAATATGATTGATATACAGTAAAAAATGATAGGTTACACTTTATTTTGATAGATCACTTTAGACGTTCTACTAACTACTCTATTTTATTACTATTCTAGTAACTTTGTAACTACATGTCAGCTACATGTCAACTAATTCTCATTAATTTGCAAACGATGTCTACTAACTCTTAGAGTAGGCTCATGGTAGGTTTAGGGTTAGAAGAATAAGTAGACATATATAGTTAGTATTTTTGTTTTAAAATGTAATTTATTCCGTTAAAAGGTGAACTTTCAACAATCATTACTCCTCTTTCAGTGTCACGTGGAAGTATTTTATTAAGCTGAATGCTTGATGTTTATTGATTTTATTGTCAACTTTGATTTCATTTTTGCTTTAGATGAGTTTGAGAAATACTGCAGTGATGTTGCAGACACAGCTGCTTGGGGCGGACAATTAGAGGTAAGAATATCAGATAATATGTCATTATAATTGTACATTTAAAGTCATAATCCAATATATATATATTTTTTTATTATTAACAATGTTTCTTATATTTTTTCCATGGCAGTTAAAAGCTCTTTCACAGGTCCTTCAGCTACCGTTAGAAGTGATTCAGGCAGAGTCCCCCTCTATTATTATTGGTGAACAATATGACAAACCACCAATCACACTCGTGTAAATAACTAAGCATATTAATTGATTAAATAAAGATTTGGTTCAACAGTTTCTGCACTGCTGCTGAACTAAAATGCATTTCACTATCTCTTACAGCTATATGAGGCATGCTTATGGACTTGGTGAACACTACAACTCTGTGGAGCCTCTGAAAGATTTGGCAAACGAGGAAGAGGGCTGACCTGTCACTGACGCACATTAAAATATGCCTCTGTGCATAGTTAGCCTGTAGACGTGGACCTTCTGTCATTTGATTCTGTTTTGCTAGGATCAGTGGATTCGGTCAGGATGCTCACAGAGGAAGATGACATAACACATGCTGGTGACTTCAACTGCAGTGGATAAGCTCCATGTAACGGTCCATGCTTGCTGGTGTTATTTATGAATAAACTGCTTTGTGTTATTTTTGGAGAACTGCATATCTCAAAGTAATTTGCTCTGAGGTGCTGGATCATGGTCATGTTAACGCCGTTAAATAAAGATAACTTCATATCAATAAAAAGCTTCGTTGTTAAATAATATCATATTAAAAAGCAGAAAAAAACTGAGTTTAGACTAAACAATTACAATCATATAACTTTGTAATATTTACACAGTCTACTGGATGGATATTTAAATTGTTGTATGGGCAAATGCTTTTTACAATTTTGTTTCTACATGATTTTCCCCATTACAACTGAATGCAAACTTGATATTATGCATCAAAGTAACATTTACAAATGTAAGACAATTAAATGGCCTATTTTGTTGCTTGAAACCAATCACAAATCAGATGATTTAATAGTCTTTAGACATTATAATTGCACAAATAGCATAAAAAACATTCAATATTTAGTTTGAATTAAAATCTTGAATTAGAAAAACAAGATTGTGATTGTCGTTTTATTCCGCGAGGCGGCGCCAGCGGCTTCTGTTAGCTACGTTAGATCTCCATGGAAACGTGGGAAAAGTTCAAGTTGACGATGCACGTGAAGCGTCAAATGGAAAACGATTCCATTATCAAAGCATTCAAAACGTCATCAAAGTCACTTAATTTGAGCTCTAGGAAAATTACACATATTCCAGAGGTCTTTGGGAGGCTGACATGGATTGTTGTATTAAAGTTAAATAATAATCATCTGTCGAGTCTGCCGTCTGAACTGATGTGTTTGCAGAAGGTGAGTTCGTTTTATCTGTATCTTGGTTATGTTTTATGTTCTTTACGTTAAGTTATTCTATGATAGACCCAAAATAGCATATGAACCATACTAAACCGAAAAAGACAAGTTAGACAATAAAAAAGTCATATTTATACGTTAGTTGGCAGAGCTCAACCTGGGAAACAACGTTCTTGAGGAGATCCCACCTGTGTTAAAACACCTCAGATGTCTAAATAAACTTTATTTATATGGAAACAAAATCAGCAATTTGTCATCAGACGTGCTGGGTAACGTAAGATCAAACTTTCTTATTCTGGTTTATTTTATTGAACTGGGTCAGTACCTGATTGTATTGTATTTGCAGATGGTCTACCAAACCTCGAGCTTCTTAATTTGAACCACAATAGAATCGAGGTCATTCCTGCAGAAATAAAGAGGTGAGATGATGAAGTCTTAAAGCTTTTATGTTATTCTGATTTTTGAAATGTTTGATTTGATCTGCAGGCTGTGCAGTCTAAAAAGCATCAGTGTCACAAACAATGGTTTGCGGCAGATTCCAGCTGAACTGGGCTTGATGAAGAGTTTGACTGAGATTAACTTCACTAATAATAAACTGACTCAAATACCACCGCAGTTATACAATTTACCACTGCTGAGGAAATTGTACTTGGCCCGAAACAAGCTGACAGAACTTCCAGAGGCAAGACAGACGACTATCATCATACTTTACTCAATTTTTATGCATATTAGTTTCTTAAGTGTTTGTTCTTTGCTTAGGGCACTCTTGGATGGAAACATTTGAAGATCTTGGATGTTGCTGGAAACTGTTTATCTGTGTTTCCAGTTGGTGTAAGATAATCTGCTGGCAATTTGAGCTTTTTATTTAAATGTTTTAATTATTTACTAATAATTGTCAGTGTGTATGTATTTTATTAAATAAGATGATTATACTGAAATATTTACGTTTTAGTCATTTAGCAGACTCTTTTATCCAAAGCAACGATGACAATGGAAGCAATCAAACCAACAAATGAACAACAACATGCAAGCACTATGACAAGTTTCACTTAGGCTAATACATGTAGTGTTGTTGTTGTTGTTTTTTTTAAGAAAATAAGTAGATAGAGTAGAAAAAAGAAACATAGTGTTTTTAAAGAAGCAAATAGCAGTTAGAGGACAAAATGCAATTGATAGAGGGTCAAAGGTGTATATATATATAGATATATACAATAAAAATGACAAAAAAATGAAGGTTTTTCATTCAAGTGTTTACCTTCAAATAGCTTATATAACAATATAAAATGTGCTAAAAAGAATAATCTTATGAAAGAAAAACAAATTTTTGATCAGTTTGACGAATTATAGAAGAAAAGGCTTTATATGATTAATGTCAACTTTTGTTCACAAAGTCATACTCATTCTCCTCTCTCTCTTTAATTTTTAGTTTCAGTTTCTTACATTGGAGGAACTGTTCTTTGAAGGAAACAGTTTAGTCCCATTTACACTAATGGAGTCCATTCAAGATAAAGATGTCTTTTCATTAAATGTAACTTTTTACTATATATATATATATATATATATATATATGTGTGTGTGTGTGTGTGTGTGTGTGTGTTTGTGAATAGTTTAGATACAAATAACATTTGATTAATTAATTACAATTTATAGTTAATTTTGCACATACCTGCACAAATCTGATTGTTGTCCTGTTAAAGTATTCTACTAGAGATATTAGTGATATTAGGAAAACTATCTTAGAATCCTAAAAGGTTTGTTTTAACTCTAACTTAGCCACGGTGCTGCTGACTGTAGTTGAATGTGTTCAGGAGCTCTCAGCCAGGCTGATCCTCCAGCAGAGCTCTAACAAGTTGTCAGTGGTGTCCAGAGCTCTGCCAGCATACCCAGAGCTGAAGGACCTGCTGTCTCACTGGGGCCAGTGTGCTCTGTGCTCACAGCCCTTCCTCACCACCTGGCTGGAGTGTGTGCAGTTCATCAACACCAGGAAGGTACCAGCTCATTCTGCATAACAGCAGTGTTCAGCATTCAGTGCCTGTGACAGTCAAAGCACACAAATAGTGCTGAAGTTGAAAATTGACAGGACGCGCTTTGCTCAGGATGTTTGATGAAAGTTTAATGGTTTGACACTTGCATGATGGGTGTTTAATATGCTTCATGTACACAGACAACATTTGGTATCTGAATCAAAATTAACAGGGCCACAATTTAACTTAATGTCCCGGATTAGTAAATATTAGCCAAAACAACAATTATTTTTTTCTGTTTGATGCACATTGCATGTATATTTAAGTACAAGGGAATATTAGTAATCGTGGTCTGTTCTTTTGTCTTTGAACAGCACATGGGAATGAAAAGCTCTCAGTCTGTTCCCGTCAGAGTTCTGCTGTGTTCCTACGACTGCTTCAATAGAGATGACCATCATTACTATGGGCTTGTACGATTATAAATTAAAAATGCATCAAATTAACCCCTTGACTCATCATGGTCATTTCAAAATCTCTGTTAAAAAGAATAAATAGTGGATGTTTTTGCGATACACCAGCAGATGGCAATATTTGATCACTGACTAAATTTGATCTGGCGAAGTATTATACGAATCTAACAATAATGCAATGTGTATTAGTCTTCTCTATTCTTTATACATAAAATTAAAACCGTTTTTTATATTAAAGTGAAATAAATTGACTTATTTGAATAATTTTAAGTGCACAATATGACTTCTATTATATGTAGTCATTATACATTTCCTCCTGAGTTCATTTTTGAAAGTACTTTTTCATCCATTCACATTTTTCCCCTTTCTATAGTCTGGCTTTACGCTTGCCATTATAATTCCCTACAATGAAAGAACTCCATACCTACCCTCTGTTTGGGCCAATGGCATCTGTTCTAACCTGAGAGGAAACTTCATCTCTCCAAATTAATTTCTCATGCAGGCCTCCTGAGCTCAGAGCAGAGTCTACCGAGTTGGGCCTGATGAATAATGCAGCAGGTTTAATTGCAAAGCCAGAAACTAATGACTTTGGACTGGTTAACAGCAGGGGAACCATACATCTCTGCAAACTGAATGAAAAATCAGTTCAGAAAAAAAAGAAGGGGGGGGAGAAAACGCTAATTGATGAATAATTAAAGCTTGAGCTACAGGGCATAATTGTGACATTTTGTTTCAATCAATTTAGAAGTGCAGGAAAAAGTGCACTTAGGAAACTAATGGTGAGTGTGTGGATGTCCACTGAAAAGTGCCACGAGACTCAGTCATTTATTATACAGCCCTCAGTCAAGCTCAGCCATTATTCTAGAGCAGTTGCCTCAATTTCCAAGTGATTGTGCACTTGGCGGGCGTTAATGCGCCTCACAAATGGTATATGGACTCCCCGTGAAAGGAGGAGAGGAGATAGTGTAAACAAGTCTGTTTCAGGCTGATGTTACTAAATTACTTTCTTTGAGGCGAATGCACCAACAAGCCGTAAGCTGTCAGGAGAGCCGCCCGCTCGGCCATGATAAGACTGTATTGTATTCAAACGTCAGCAAAATCAATCAACCAAAAGACAAGGCTCTCAATACACTTCCCAAACCATCTCGTGTATTACCGTTTTTTTGTAAATCATCGGGTGTACATACAGATCTTTTGTCTATGCTTTGGCACACTGATGAGCAGTCGGTCCAGAATGCAGCTTTATTGAGTCACGATGCTCAAACATGCAAACAACTTCTGAAATGTGAATCTACATTTGCTAGACCAGCAATTCTTTCCCAAAACTAGATTTGTTTGTACAATTTCCTATTAAAGGATTTTTATTTATTTATTTATTTTTGGCTGATTTCAGGTTTGCAACATTTAAATGCTGTTACCATTAAACGATTATTGTTTAGCCGTCGGTTGTTTTCGTACTGTTTGAGCAGGAGCACAAGAGTGATGTTTTCCATAGTCATGGCACGGAGCCATAGTTAATTAAAGCTGTGCAGCTATTCAGAATAGTAATTGAGTGTGATATTGATTTTAAACTACAGTTCAACGAACAAGTTAATTTTCAGTAAAGGTGCGGTCACATCACATTTGTTAAGTGAATTGTCAAAGATGAAATCCAGTCATTTCTGTAGAAATTACTGTACGAGCACGAAACATTTCAGCCCCATTTGGCAATGGGGTAAGCTGGCCATGTTGACCTGCAGAACACTCTTTGGTCTGAAACTGACTTGATTTGTACTTTATACGTCGCTATCAACACGATAAAAAAATGATCTTTTCACTGTAACATTTACCTCATGTTACTATCGTATAGCAATGCTTACTAATAAAAAGCTATTACAGAAAATATTGTTGCATAATAAACAAATAATACAATTTTCTCCTGTGATCTATAGTAAAGGATTAACAAATTCTGATGCAATATATATCTCCCCCAAAACAAAGAAAAATTCTTTCACAAACAAACATTTCTGTCTTTTTGAAAATTTATATTGTGTATATAATGAGTTGCATTTGTTGGTATTATTACATAACATCACAATTCATAACACCCCACCCAGGCATAAGGGTCAATTGAAATTTATACGTGATCTGAAAGCTAAATAAATATGTATCGTAAGTTAGGATACAACCACTGGAATTTCAGGAATCTGAGGATGCAAAAACCAAACAACCAAAACACACACCTATATATACAGAGAGAGAACGAGAATTGCCTTTAAAGATGTGTAAATGAATTTCTTAGCAATGCAGTAAGTTATAGGATATATTTATTCACGTCACATGATCTTTACAAATATACAAATTTGACCCATACAATGCACTGTTGGCTATTTCTACAATATACACATTTACCAGGGTCACATTTACTCACACACACACACACAAAGAAAATATATAAATTACTTTACACATTTCTAATACTGTGTATAAGGCAATATTCTATGTTCACATTCACATAGATTAACTGATATATTGTACTTTTGAGTGACAAACTTTGAGTGAAAAGTTTCAGCACTGTTGGACTACATGTTTATCAGCTCTCGCTGAACTCAGCCAATTGAACGCAAAGAACGGAACTGACTCTTTGTGTAAAATTTACTGTGTCGCAGTGTTCCTAGCTCATATTCTACTTAATGATATTTAGTAATCAAGGCGTTATTAAAGCAATTGTTAAAAGAACTCACAAATCTCAATCTCTATTTACAGTGCATAGTGTAAGCTTAAAATACATACAGGCTAGAGGGCTTTCTGTTAATTGGTTTGTGTACATTTACATTTGTGTGTGCACACCAGCCCGAGTATTTCTTTGTGTGTCTAGTCTGAAACAGCCTGCCTTTGTGGCAGAGCCCAGTGGCAGCCATTACTCAGTGCACTGGAAACAAATGGCGTACCAGTCTCTTCCATCTCTGTAGCTGGATTTTAAGCGCCCGAGGACAGCATTGAGGCTACCAGAGCAGAGTTTACCGCATGATCTGTGGCCTTTGAATTACAGGCAGATCACCGCTCCATTTTAGAGAGAGAGGGAGCATCTGAAATGAAACATGCATTATTCCAGAGAGCAGATGTTGGGGTCCTGGAGCAGCAGGACCGCCTCGGGCCCTGTCTGGTGTTAGCGCTTGTGTGTGTTTGCGGATGTGTCTATGTGCGTAAGCAGCTCTCCTCTGTCAGACCACTTTGTTAAAACAGAACCCAGCCTTTCTTCTTGTTTTGCTAACCTCGTTTCACACAAACACTCCGCTGTTGTTTTCATACATCAACGATGCGGGAATGTCACGACACGTCTGGTGTGCCCGAGCCCCCTGTTCGTGGGCATTTGTGCCGCCTGAACAGAGAGAATGTGTTTGATTGACATTAATAGCAATGCAGAATATCTGTCAGCGGAGAAAATATCACACAGTGGGAGACGCAGTGGAGAACTGAGAGCATTATTCCCGTACACTCCGAACATGCATGCCATATGTTAATTAGGAAGTCTACACTGATATAATTACTGAAAGGGAATATTGCCTATGGTGAGAATATCTCCTCGCCACCTCATGGGGAACGTAAAGGAAGATAAAGTAGGTGTGCATAAATTTTAATTTACTAGCCTTGAAACGGGAAGAGTAATGTTGGCAAATTCACTCAGGATGATCTATTGGAAAGCCGGAGCTTTATTGCATTTCTTCTTTGTCAGGCTCTTTAAGCTCCTATCAAGCCCTCACACACAAACATGCGCACATTAAGAACGCTTCAGTAGCTACGTTAAAGATTAGATCTCTGTAATTGGGTTTCTTTTGACCCGTTTCAGAGATTCCACCGTAATGCACGACGGCATCACTTATAATGCAACGGTTTTTTTTGTCTCCCAATGCACCTAAATATTAACAGTGTCTTCACCCTATTTACCTGCAGTCTGCTGCTTCACTTTCTATCATATACGCAACATGAATTGTTTATAAGATAGCACTGACAGGGCTTTATTATCACAGTGGACTTTGACAGATGAACCAAACAAGGTTTTATCCCACCATATTGCTGTCATGATCTCTAACACGCATGTAAGCGGAATGAGATTGCTTTGATTGTGCTTTGCCCGAGGCATCCCTGCGCATCTCTCCTAGCAGTGCCCAGTCTCCCGGGTCCATCTTTACACCCTTGAATGTCCTTGAGCACTGATAAGAGAATTTGACCCTTTTTAATTATAACAATATGCACAGATCGACTGAAAACACTTTTTCCCTTTATTATGTCCAATTTGATTAAGTACATTACATCTCACCTTATAGAAAAGTGAAAGAAGAAAAAAAAAGGTTTACATTCTGACCACATCATTACTTTTATACATCAATACTTGTCTCTATACATCAATTTCTTGGATATGTCAGATCTCTCGGGAGAACAGGTCTACCCCTTTGAATATGAGTGGTGTGGGTCGATTTTTAGTCCTACAAGCAGACCTGTTATCTTCTGAGTTCAAGTATTAAAATTAGCATCATTGATTGGTGTATTGGCCTGCTTCTGAGAAGGGGAAAAACAGCTACTCAATAACACGCAGTGAACCACTGTCAAGCGAAGAAGAGCACTCTCCAATCAGGGAAATCTATTGTCTGGCATCTTATGCTGAATGAGGGCTCTCCTATTGAGCTGCTGGCATGGCACCAAGGCGTTGTCAACATGATGGTTGCACAATCAATCTGTCACACTTTTTTCAGGCACCACTAGGGGGCAATGTGTCTCTCTGGAAAACGTCCCGACGGCAAACGGGATTGAAACGCACAGAGGCAGAGCCTGTGAAAGCATCTAAGAGGATGAGAATACCATACGCTAAACAAAATGGCTGAGGAGGACTGGAGATGTGCCAAAAAGTAACCAGAAAAATATGATTAATCAGGAACACTGAAAATGGGATTTTTTTTAGGCAGTGCTTTAGCCCAAAAAGACTTCAATTGAAGGTTTTGACTGAGCGCCGAGTTTGTAGATTGTCATATTTTATTTTAAATATAACTGTGTCCCAAATCAAAGCCAGAGCTCATTTTTTAAAGAAAATGTGGTGTTCATTTGGTATATGGATATTTTTTTCTGTGAAAAAAGAAAAAGGCACATTTAGAAGCTTCCCAGCCTTGTAAGGCTTTGTTTTTCTTCCTCGGCAGTAAGTGTTAGACTGAGTGAAGCGCGGAGGCTTTGAGGTAAAGATAAGGCTATACCATCACTGGCCCTCTCCTCATTAGCTGGAGCGCCACAGAAAGGCCCTTTCGCTGTGGCAGTTTTGGGTCATTCGCCCCTTATTCCAAGTGTAAAAACACCTTGTGTTGTTAAGAGCAAGAAAACACAGAAGAAGCAAATAACAAAAAAAACTTCAAAGAGCAAATAAGCTTTAATCTTGTTTCTTGCTCTTTGAGAGTTTCAGTAGTCACGATAATGACTAGACTATCCACAGGGATTTTTTTAAAAACCTGGGCCTCTTTCGTATTTTTGAGAGGCTTTGTTTTTCTCTGAAAAAAGTTGGTTTTCAAATTTTGTAGTTTGAAAACAAACAGCGGATGCACTGAACCAAACAATCCTCTGATGCGCCTTCATTGAAAAAAAAGGGAAAAAGAAATGGGGAAAAAAGGTCAGTGAATTCTGTGCAAAGACACTGGGGATGATATGAGCATTGAGTTACTAGGGCGAAGAATTTCTTCTAGAAGTCCGTCAGGCTGCTATTCAAAGCAGATATGAAATCAAAACTGAATTGTTGTAAACATGATGAATAATTGATCTGCTTATCAGTGTGAAGTTCTTCACTCTCAAATGAGCTTTCTTTTTGGTTATATCACCTATCACTGGTACCTAAAGGATCTTGAAGTGATGCAGTAGAACTATTTCTGGTTCCCCAAATGCCCTTTTCCTTAAATTTACCATTTTTGTTTCTCAGTATAAAGAACATTTTAATTTTTAAGAACCATTTACATTAAAGAATCACAAAAAGTTCCTCAAGGACCCATCCTTGTGTAAGCCCAAGACAGAATGGTTAACCAATTGCCACATAGGTATTTAAATAGATATTTAGTTATTATTGCAGCTTTTCATTTTATTTTCATGATCACTCCTCAACAATAGAAATGTAATGCTTATTCAGTAACAAAAAAATAACTGCTTTCCCACTGGGAGCTTCATAATGTTCTTGAGGGTGAACTTGACCTCCTCAAAGGTGGATGTCAGGGGTGTTTCAGGATAAAGTCCCCCAAGTCCTATTTTTTTCTCTCTCCTTGAATATCCTGTTTCACCCAGAAATATGTCACATTAAAGTCAAAGCTAACAAAAGTTCCATGGCAGTATGGATGTAATTATTGGGTACGTTCTACTACTCAAATTGAATTGAAGTCTAAGAATCATAAAGATCTACTGAACAATAACTTCAAATAAAAAATGTATTTTATATTATTCTTCATATAAAGAATCATTGCTAGTGGACCTTCAGTCCTCACAAAGCTTCAGAAGTCTTATATATATAAAAAGGCTTGTAACTATAGTTGACTTATTAATTAAACTATTTTGGGGGAAAAATAGCTATATTTGTCATAATTATTTCTTTGCTTGCTAGTGTTTATGTGCCATTTTTGCCAGTCAGCATAATATCTTGACCATCCCAGTGTAGGTACTGTCTGTGTCTCAGTAATGTGGGTCTGTTTTTCCCATCATTCCCTGATGGCTCACATGGCCCGAGGATGGTGCTCAATGAGAGAGGCAGCTGACACCAGCACGACCCAGGTAGAGGCATCTGTACGCTGGATTTTTCTGGAACATGCCGCGCCTGTGGCATTCTACCTCCACTGGCTCAACATCTGTTTCATATGGAGGGACAGGAGCAACGTCCTTGAGGAATATGTCCGCTCTATTCATTAATCTCTCTCTCTCCCACTCTCTATTTCATTAATGCTCCACCACAGCATCAGTCATTGCCCCATCATATGTTACATTTACCCTATCACATCGCCATATGTCTGGCTCATATGTGCACACATGATTAGACTCACGATGAGAACACGATTTCGACATTAGCCCACAATCTATTCAAGAACAGATCTATTAAAGGAAATATTCTCTCACTGTTCTGTATAGGTCATGCAAGGTCACTGATTTTCAAACACCGTTATTGTTTTCAATAAATCTGAATATGGATCTAGTGCAGCATATGGGAGGCTGAGTTTGCTCCAGCAGGTGTGTTTGCGGAAGGGAAAGCGCTCCGATCGCTGGCGACGGGCGGCAGTGCAGCCGTATGTGCTGGAACACAGCCAGCCTAATTGGAGCACCTGGCTTAAGTCAACCCCCTCAACCCACCCATTAATGCTACTGCTCTGGTAACGCAAGGAACATTTCCAAAATGAGACCGCTCTGACTGGGACCCATTGAGACTGTCTAGTTAGGAACTAGTTGCGAATAGAGTTGGCAGAGTTGATTTTGGTTTAGCTGATTATTTTTGAGGCTGTGATATTCAAGAAAGCGGATGAGTCCACATTTCTCATGATTGCACCATACCACATCAGAACAGACTAAGATGGGAACTTCTTTTTGATACTTTTTAACCTTTTTGTCACTTAAATTATAAGCAGGTGACAGAGCAAACTGTCACCCACATAAGCTTCCTGTCATAGCTTTGACAAGACAAGCTTCTTGTACTATAATGCATGGACTTATTAAACATTTTTTACTAGTGTGACAATTTTTATTTTTTTATTAATAAAAAGCAAAATAGGTTGATGGTTATTTATTAAATTAGTGTCTTGATGTTTGCTTTAAAAAAGGTTTTTTTAATAATCTTAAAATTCTTAAACTAATACAAATGTATGAAAAAGCATGTAAAAAGATAATTAATTTCTTAGCCCCCGGGATTTTTTTTTAACATATTTTAAGCAAACTTCACAAAATCTGTTTTTTTATATATATGTATTTTAAGTTACAATTTTAAATAAAGTTTTAGCAAAGCAACATATATATATATATATTTATATAAATACATATATGTATATATATATATATATATATATATATTTAAGTACTATTATTAGAATATTAATGGTTACTTTAATCATCTTCATATGTGTCTGTGTGTTCACTGGAACAACTAACTTAACCAACGAACCAACCAACTAAACTAATTTTCCTTCTTCCTGTATTCAAAGGATTGGTTTCCAGCTGTCTAGAAGTGCCAGCTTGATGTTTGTCACAGGAATGTTCAGCAGGACGGAAATATCTACACGAGAAAATTCCAGCATGTTCCATCCTTGATGCACTCAAGCCAGTCAAAGAAGCAGAAACCTCCTCGGCACATCTGAATAAATCACTCTCACTGAGACAGACAAAAGACCATCTGTAAATATTTATCTGGAATCTATATAATTAAACGGGCACATGCGTTATGTCAAACGTGTCAGGTCCTTCGCACCGCTGAATAATACAGTGGAACAGCTTGGTCAAACATTTGTTTTAGATCTGGGTGGCATCAGTCACTGTAGATGGATGGCTGGGATAGAGGGTGAGGAAATCACTGCTGAGCCCAGCGACTCACTGCTGGAGGGAAGCGCAGGCTATGAAAAACAAAGATGTATAATACTGAAGAAATTATAGAAGGTAGTAAATCTCCGCATGATTAAGGCAAGCATGACATTGAATGTGAGGGTGCAGCTACGAGCCGCCTGAGGGAAGAGAACAGAACATGGTTTAGTTGGCATGTAGAGGCTCATTTACATGGGCCACTGTCACACATTAATCTTGTACCCGCAGGGCAAACGCTGAATACAGCTGCAGACCTGCACTACCTACAGGTTCTGTGTGCTAAGTATGCCACAGCATGTTGTTCTCCATCCCTTCTTTACAAACTGGCAAGCAAACAGGCAGATGAGAAATTATTACATCTCTACAATTCTTGACCTTAAAGTCGCAACAGGCATCCTGAGTCCGGATCCTGGCTTGAGGAACTTTCCCGATCCCACACCTCTCCCTCTTACAGCTTGCGTCGTGTCAACTATAAACTGTCCTATCCTGCCACAAAAGAAAAGTGCAAAAATGCTTACATTTGTTATTTTATTTACAGCCCCACAGTCCAATTTCATCTATTCATTGTTATTTGTCATTATTTCAGTTAATATTATAAATCGATTTCTAATAAAATGGCCAAATAAAATGAATTTGAAAAGTAAGAATTATCACTTGTCCAACTGTTAATTAGACAAACTTCTTAAGACAAAGTCTTAAGATTTTGACTAAAGTTTATGCAAATGACCTCAGAACCCATAAGCATCTAATCTCCTTAGATGCAAGAAATGTTAATAATCATTATTAGTTATTATTAACACTTTAGCAAACACAAAGCAATGCCCTAGAAACTAGTTCTGCAGCAGTACGGCTCGCAATTCCATTCGAAAATCTAAAAATCCAGTATTCTTTGCTCCTGTGAGGATTTGGAGGATGAGCTCATCCATTAATGCGTGTGAATGTGAAGATGAAAGAGCTGTAGCATGCGAGACAGGATCTGTGTCACGAGGGGTTAGAGGTGTCATCTCTGCCACTGGATTGATCAGAACGAGTGTGAGTAGAGCGACTCTGTGCCAATCCTGACAAGTCTTGCTCATATGCTCTTCATGATCTTGCAGCTGGAATTAATTCTTTTTTTCCCCCTCTCTTTTTTCTTTTTTGTTAAGCGAGCCCAGAGCTCAGATGCATATTTTAGTGTGATTTCAAATCATCTGAGGGTCTTGGGTGGGATTCCCATGTGAAGATAAGGTGCCTTTTAAGTCTCAAAGCTATAAAAAATTTAATTTACTGAAAAATCAATTCCACATTTTGAGGAATTGTCCATCCATACAGATTCCCATTCCAACAGGGGCCACTTTTATCACATCTCATCAAAGTGTGACCGAAGGAGGCGGTTTATTTGCTTCCCGGAGACTCTATAGGAATCTGAGCTATGATGCTTGTCAGCGTGAAATATGATTTGGGGGCCTGATAAGCAGACTTTGAGAGCTTGCTAATTTTAAAAGCGGCAGATGCGTGATTCCTGCACCCGAGATTCGTTTACCTGCATTGCTGCTTGGTTTTGTGTGTTTTGGATGCTTTCTCTCCATCCCAAACTCCACCGAGCACCTGCTGGGTGCTCGCGCTCCCTCACCCCTCACTCTGTGGCCTGTGAGAGATGGATGGCTCGTCTCTCTCCCGGGCCTTCGTCCAGGTGTGGAACAGCTGGGGAAGACCGTGGTGGGGGGACGGCAGAGATGAGGATGGGGGGAGAGCGCGGCAGGAGCAATAAATTGCGTAGGAACTCTGGGTACTTAACACCGGCGTGTCTCTCTAGCACTATTAATCATGCGCAGGAGCTCAGGTGTGTCCTGTCACTCCTCAGGCCGTCAGCTGCACTTATTCACCTCCAATCCTTCTCTTGCTTTTTCTCCCTTCTACGTTAGCTCTCTTATGCTCTATATTTCTCGTGCCGTTACTCTGTGCGTTCAGGATGGGGGTGGGGAGGCCAGACGGAGCCCCACTGATTTATGATCTCTCTCTGGTTGTTTATTTGGTGGAATGAAAGGCACATCACCAGCTTTGCCACACCGAATTTCTCACAACTTCCATTCCCTAAATGATCAGTTCAGTTGTGTGTGTGTGCGAGAGGAAACTTGAGTTAAGATCCAGTTAAGTCCTTTGGTTGACTTGCTCTCAAATTCAACCCAACAATCTATCCACCTTGTTTTTAGGAGAGTTTCAAGGCTTCCGGTGTCAGCTGCCTCTAGTTATTTCAGCTGTAAAAACACTGTTATTCAGCTTGATGTTGCAAATTTGTATTTATCACATGGTTTATTTATGTTTGGTTATAGTTCTCCACCTAAACAATGGGTTAAACACAATCCAGTGCTGGGTAAAATATTAACAAACGAAGTAAGTTATTTTTAATCATTTTTTAAAGCAAGCTATATTCAAGTTTAGAAATAAATTACATTTAAAATATGCTATTTATGAACTGTAAGTCTCAAATAGCTTCTTCACATTAAAAATAAGATTAAAGATGCCTTAACTTTGTTTTTTTTTAAATCCTTAATCAACACAAATAACAATTGCGATATTGCTTCTAGTTTTGTTAACAGTTTAGTTAACAAAAATGTGAATATTGTGCTAATATTGATCTTGTAATATATAGGATCGGGTATTTTGTCTATTTTTGCTCCACCATTGCAAATAGTTTTAAACAAAGCCAAAGCAACCTTTGCACGTCTCTGAGTCACACACAGCAGTCGTGTTCTGTCACTGAATAAATCTGTATTTTTAAACAAATAGGTTGAATGAATCATTCAACGACTCACTAATAATGAGCTGTTTCCTTCCTGAATTAATCCGTTTTTGTAATCTCATGAGTGAATGATTTATAGACTTATGTTTTTTTTCCCTGAATAAATCATTAGCTCCTTTTGCATATACAGTCTTTACCTGTAAATTACCATTGAGAGATTATTTTTATACAGGAACTTTTTAAATTGGCATAATGAATATCGCGGTGTGAGTAGTTGTAAAATTACCAGTAAATTATCGTCTATGTGCTCTGTGTAAAGGCAGGATAAGATTTCTGACTTATATGACATTTACTTTGGGACAGTTATAACTTTCTGACACAGATGACAAATTTATCCCACGCTCTTTACAGAAGAAGTACAGAACGTTTTCTAATAACACTGAGCCAAAATTATTTGTAAAAAGGCATTGATTTGACAAGGCAAGAACATTGTTGCCTGTGTGAACAGCACGGTAAAGTTGTTCTGATTTTACAGCAATTTTACAGCAATTTACTGGTATCGCTGTGTGAAAGGGCTGTTAATTTTAAAGGAATTTCAGTTCAGAGTAAAACAAGGCCTGTGTTGAATGTAATTTGACAATACAACATAAACACACACCTATATGTTATGTTTATTTTTTACAAACATATGTCTGTAATATGTGTCTAATATGAGAATGTTTAAGGTTTGTGAGTAGTGTACAAAATGCCAAAGTATCATCAACCTTTTACCTTGTTTTACTTCTGAATTGAGAAACCTCTTTATAAAACCTCACAAGAAAATTAAAAGCATAGAATTTGTTTATTTTGACGGCTCGTATTAGGTGTGAGTGGGTCTTGCACTGTTTTGTAACAAAAAAAAAAAAAAGTTTTTTTAATTTAAATGATTGCATAAAAATAATAGCAAAGTGTAATTAAAATTAATAAGCGCAATAATGTATGTTTACAGTATACACAATAAATACATTTGACTCTGAAAGAGGTGAACACATATGTTGGGCAGCACCTGACCCAGCTACTCCACTCTTGCTGGCAAACTGAAAGTCACATTTATTTGCAACCATTTATCAACATAATAAGCAGTTGGAAAAACACAGTGTATGGCATCTCTGTTTACTCAGAAACTTGCCCGCTGAGATCTCTTTAGCAGTATTTCTCAAAACAGTTTACAAAACAGATTACAAAAAATGTATCAGCTGGCTGCAATATTCCAACGATGGCAGCCTGGATCGTGTTGGTGTGATATCTCACATGAGAAATCCTCTGTGGAAGACTATATTAGCAGAATGATGGATAGCACACAGTCCCTCTCTATAAATTCAGACCTTTCTGGTGCCAAGACCCTGGTGGGTTCACAGAATATTCCCAGAACTATAACGATTCAATGGACAATCAATGGTTGATTGAAATATTACTACCGAGGCCATGCATATTTCTCCATATAAGACGAGCTACGTGCCTGTTTCACAGCTGCATCAGATTCAAGCCAGCTGATAGTATGCAGAGCACATCCAGTGAGGTCTGAAAGTTGTGGGTTCCATATGCCTCCTAAAGTTTTATTGTGCACTAGGCTGGCTCTCGTAAACACAAAGTTTGCATTTAAGTCAGCAAGTGCTGCCCTGTGTGTTTAGAGCAAGCTGTTCCTGTGAAGAGGGGGCTCGGGAGCCATGAAAAGCATCAATCACGCTTTAAACACACAGTGGGTAGCAGTCGGCCTGGTCCTCACTCTGCTCTCATTAGCCATCAGTCATCTCAGCTGGGTAAGACCCACAGCTCTGGGCTTCTGGTGATGTGCACGTCGGCACTTTTCTCGCAATCCAGCTCTAGTTCAGTTTCAGGGGGCCTGCAGGTGTCTTCTCTGCATTTCCAGAGGTGTGTTTCCACCCCTGACCTGTCCTCATTAATGCACTTCTCAACTCCAGTCCTAAGGACAAGCCTCCCAGAATGTTTGTACTTTTTCTACATTTCTAAAAAATCTCTCAATATGTAATGTACATATTGTAGTAAATCTGAATCACAATCTAATTAATAAATAAATAATGTAATCAAACATTCGTAATGCTCACATTGCAAACAAAAAAGTGTGTGATTTTTAAACAGGTTTTTACAAAGAGTTCATTCAGAGTCAACATTGAGAGTTTTGGGAGGAGATTTTGAAACTTAACTGCATAACAACGTACGCATAAAACGCATGAAAAGCAAACAACGGACACTCTAGTGTAATAACAAGTATGAACCACTGTTTAATTCTAAATATTACTAAATATTAATTTTACTAAAACATCAAAAATGCATCGAGTGAAACATTTGTTTTTAAATGACTAAGTGAATGGTGTTGACAGAACAGGTACACTTTAACCAGAGATGGGCATAAATACATAGAAATGTATTTAAAATAAATATAAAATACTCAGTGGAAAAATTTATTTAAATACAAATACAAAATACTTTGTTAAAAAAAATATTCAAATACAAATACAAATACAAACAGTATTTTGTATTTTGAAAATACAAAATACATGTGAAATTGGCCATCATATCCAGGCATCC
>JAUCNO010000353.1:8586265-8643513 GCA_032353835.1 Enteromius viviparus
AATGCAAAACAAAAACATTTAAATGTGTACTACTGATTAGAAATAATATATTCCCTTCCCTTGCAGGAAAAACAAATCAATTCTTTTCAATTTTCCCCCAAACATCTTTTATTACATTTTATCACCATCATGACTTCAACTGAGTAACAAGAACTCAATAACACAAAGTCTATTATACTGTCGAAATTTATAGTATTTCTAATGATATTTTATTTGAAGAATATATATATTTACATATTATGCATATAAACATTCATTTTGTTATACTGGCTTGTTTACACATCTTTCATTATGTAGATTAACAAGTGTTTTACCCAACCTAGATCCTAGATTTACACATTTTTGAAACCAGAGATTTTATGTCCACCAAGAACTATAATGGATTACATATTTTCTCAATGTAGCAGGTTTTAAGACAGTGTGAGAAAGAGCAGCGTTGTTTTATTTTTCACTGGATAAATATAGGCTTGAGCTCTTCAGCCCCTGGAGATAAACGGTAGATATATTTCTGATCTTTTTTTTCTTCCTTTCTTGCCCTGTTCATCAGCAGGGTGCCGTGGAACCATTAGCTGACATTTAAGCAGTGCTTCTGTCACTGCCAGGCAGCCTTTCTCTCCTCTCTCCATCTCGGCCCACATCCTCTGTCTAGGATGATGGAGGGTCGCTACATGCATCATTCAGGCCTGGGTGGAGATGCCGTACTCCACTTCCTTAATAATGTCATTTTGCTTGAATGGTATTAACAGATTATCCAGGCCCGGGGCAGTGAGGCATGTGCTGGGGAAAGATAACCTTGTGTTCTGTAATTTAATCAAAAATGTTTTCGCCATAGTGTCACTTTGCCCCCACCATAACAGGCCTAATATGCTCTCGTACCCCCTAGTTATATTCCTCTGTGGTTGTGGAGTCAAAAAAAAAACCCTATTACAAGAGAGTTTTGCGAAGAGGTGTTTCGAATCACTCAGCGCCTCATCTGTGGACATGGGACTATAAACAGGCTTAGATGAAATCAGATTTAAAAACCTCAAATATAGCTGGGCTGCATATCAAAGAGACACTCTCGCTCGACTCTCAAAGGCAGAGCGTTATTTTCTCCTCCGTCACTGTAGGCCTACAGTAATATTCCTCGCCGCATATCGGGTTCAAAAAAGCATGGTGAAATTCTGCGACACAGTTTGATTTAGAGGCAAAAAATGTAAACCATTTAGAGGCGAACTCTTTATGGAGTTTAATCCTGCGTTCCATCCCTGGAAGCCGAATTTATATCCCGCATTAGCTATCGTCTCGTCAGAGTATTGCTCTTCTCCTCGCGCGAGCATTTCGGGGGCAGGCGGCGGCCCTATCGCTCACGAGCACATGCACACACGGGCATTACGGGCTTATCTCATCTTGCGCAGCCCGCGCTAGGCCGCGGCTCGGTCCTCCGGGCTACTTTACTAATAACCTTTTTCTTATCAGGCACTCTGCACCTCTGCCTCTGATCAAAGACGCAATTAATGGAGCGGGGAAAGGTGAAGGATTTAAATAATAGAGACAGCTGTTTTTCTCTGTTTGAAAGAATCTATTTGTATTGTTATCGGCGGAGAACAGTTCTCCAGACCTCGCTTAATTGAGGGTCTGTCAATTCTCGCCATTCGTTAAAAAACGACAGTTGAAACGCGGAAGGTGGTAAGTGACAGGAATATCACAGTGTTTCAACTCATCCTCGGCTTTATGATCTCTTAAACGGTAATAAACGCAGATAAGAGGCACGAGAGCTTCACAAAAGCATTGACCTCCCGGAAGATTTGAGCGATTCTCTGAAGGTTTGTCACGACTGAGCGATCGACGAATCCCAGAGTTAATTTTGGCATGGGGGGCGGTCACATTTAGAAATGCTTTCGGCCGGGACGAAGGTAATTGCTGGACTAAATCTGTTGCCTTGTCAATTTCTGGACAAAGTGGGCTGAATATTGGACGTATTAACATTTCAACATTAGGTAAAATGTAAAATGGGGGACAGGGGAATTAAGTGACACTTTAAATACAGACCTTGCACGCTAATAGCTTCCCTTCAGAGAGCATTTAGTCTTCAATCCCCAAGGCCACTTATGTTGGGTGTAGCTGGCGTTTCAATGGGCTTTTCAAAACCTAATTTCACCTCAAGCTTTTCTCCACTTTCTCCAAGTACAATTTACTCAATCTTTAACAGTATGTCTGTGACTTGAAGTTTTAGGTTTGGACAATTTTTTTTTGTAAAAAGGCCGTTTGAATTGAGATTAGAAATGCTTCAAAGCTTTGAGGTTTCTATAGAGATTGCAGATGAAAACATCAAGCTTGGTAAATCATAATAATGTGATATTAAGCAATAATTATGCCACAAGTGAAAATTATATATATATATATATATATATATATACACACTTACCTAAAAAAAGATTTTTAGGAACACTTTCAACTTCTCATTAATGCAATTATCTAATCAACCAATCACATGCATTTAGGGGTGTGGTCCTGGTCATGACAATCTCCTGAACTCCAAACCTCCTAATGTCAGAATGGAAAAGAAAGGTGATTTAAGCAATTTTAAGCATGGCATGGTTGTTGGTGCCAGACGGGCCAGTTTGAGTATTTCACAATCTGCTCAGTTACTGGGATTTCCACGCACAACCATTTCTAGCGTTTACAAAGAATGGTGTGAAAAGGGAAAAACATCCAGTATGCGTCAGTCCTGTGGGCGAAAAGGCCTTGTTGATGCTAGAGGTCAGAGGGGAATGGGCCGACTGATTCAAGCTGATAGAAGAGCAACTTTGACTGAAATAAACACTCTTTAAAACCAAGGTATGCAGCATTTGTGAAGCCACAGGGTACCACTCATCTCCACAACAAATAGGAAAAAGAGGCTACAATTTGCAAAAGCTCACCAAAATTGAACAATTAAAGACTGGAAAAATGTTGCCTGGTCTGATGAGTCTCACTTTCTGTTAAGACATTCAAATGGCAGAATTTGGACATGGATCCATCATGCCTTGTTACCACTGTGCAGGCTGGTAGTGGTGGTGTAATGGTGTGGGGGATGTTTTCTTGGCAACTTTAGGCCCTTTAGTGCCAATTGGGCATCGTTTAAATGCCACGGGCTACCAGAGCATTGTTTCTGACCATGTCCATCCCTTTATGACCACCATGTACCCATCCTCTGATGGCTACTTCCAGGAGGATAATGCACCATGTCACAAAGCTCGAATCATTTCAAATTGGTTTCTTGAACATGCCACTGTAATAAAATGGCCCCCACAGTGACCAGATCTCAACCCAATAAAGCATCTTTGGGATGTGGTGGAACGGGAGCTTCGTGCCCTGGATGTGCATCCCACAAATCTCCATCAACTGCAATCCTATCCTATCAATATGGGCCAACATTTCTAGCACCTTGTTTTTTTGAATTAAGGCAGTTCTGAAGGCGAAAGGGGGTCAAACACTGTATTAGTATGGTGTTCCTAATAATCCTTTAGGTGTGTGTATATACAGTATATATATATATATTGAATTATATTACCTGACAAGCAATTATAGAATAACAAGACAAAAAAAAGATAAGATTACTGCATAAAACGTTTACAATGTAAGGTAAAAAGTAATAGATTTCATAAACAATTATGAAAAAAAAAATTTAGGACAAATTTAATTCTGAATTGGCAAAACTCAAAATACTGAGATAAAAGGTCAACATTGTATACTTTAAATATAATTGATTTACCAAAATGTGTGTCTTATCTATCTGAATATTCATTAATATAAAAATAAGCAGAAAATATCATATTGAAACCACAAGGCTTTAAAATGCTTTTAAGATATCCAAATCTGTCCTGCAAACTATTTTCAAAACAAAATTCCTAAATATTTTCCTGCAGCATAGTTTTATTGATGCTGAACTTTGTATTACAGCACTTCACATGTTCCTCCTGATTTAAAACGAATTTGTTTTTTTTTTCCTGTGGTATTTCTAACAAATGGTGCATCCGAGCAGAATGTATGCATGTAAAGCATTTTGAACAAAAACAAAAATAAATCCAGTCTCCAATGCAGGTATGAACATATTTATTACACAGTAAAGAGTACAACAATACCAGAATCATACTGCAAAGATTCACAGACTGACAGACCATTTACTACAGCCCCCAAAAATGAGAGAATAAAATAAAGAAAACAGATTAAACAAGAAACCACAGTTCTAACAAAGTAGACTCAAAAACCCTAGAGTATTGGGAAACAGTGTGTCAGAGTCCACACCCTCCCAGCCCACCTGTAACCTGTGGTTCATGTTTACGTTAAGTATTGCACAACGACTTTCATGAGTTTTTTTCACAATAAAGATTTTCGAAGAATCCTACAACTGCCCATCCTGAACCCACCCGACCAATTCATTTCACTTCATGTTTCCACTGTCCCCTTATTAACCCAAAGTTTAATTCAGTTTACAAACTGGAGAAAATAAAAAGTTAACACCTGGCAAACAAGGCATGCGCAAATTCACCAGCCGTTACTTTCCGCTCACGTTTGGTGCGAATCCCCCATAAACACGAACCTAAGCGACACTGACGAGTGGCCAAGCATGTCTCACAACAGAAGACAGAAATGGGGGAAAAGGGGGTGCAGAAGAAGAGGAGGGCAATATGAATATATAACATGATTTCTCATCTTTGACCATGGATTGAATTATAGTGTATATCAAATGTCAACACTCTGAAATCCTTTTTTTCCCTTCTTTTTTTACTTCAAGTTGACTCAAAGCATTTTATACACGTGACAAACTTAAAATGAACGTAACATTTTTTTATTATTTTTTTTATTTTACGTATTCTATTCATAATTTTTTTTTTCTCATGAGGTCTGCATTGTTACCAAGTAGTGATATGGTTTGCAGCTATATGAGCTTTTAACTTTGGGTTTAATTCCTGTTCTCATGTGCCCATTTGGTTTGACTAGACCAGTGTCTGC
Organism: Enteromius viviparus; assembly: GCA_032353835.1. Lineage (NCBI taxonomy): Eukaryota > Metazoa > Chordata > Actinopteri > Cypriniformes > Cyprinidae > Enteromius > Enteromius viviparus. The sequence continues at coordinate 8,591,243 of JAUCNO010000353.1, forward strand.
TCAGCGACTGGTGCTCCTAACGTGCTGTCAGAGGTAGAGTGAGACTTTTTGCCACAGAGGAAAAAAAGTTGTAGCAAAACAGATGTACTAGATTGGAAAGGAGAAGAAGGAGTTACTTAACGCTTCGTCCGTGCTTATTTTATTCAGGTCACCCTGATCGAGCTTATTACACTATCTGTTTTTTTTTTTAAAATAGTGTTTCAAAACAGCTTAGCTGGCAGGTTCTCTTGCGATGCGGACAGGTGTCTTACACCTATGTTTGTTTTGGATTATTTAACTGTAGCATGCCGGAGGAGGCCGGGAGTGCGTCCAGAGCCAGCCGCTCTTCCTAAGAGGTCAAATGCACAGCGTTTAGCACCATGGTTTGGGGGACATTAGCCGTCAGAGTGCAGATATGTGCCCGTTTAGACCCCTCTTTCTCTTAAGCCATTGACGAGGTTGTTTAGTTTTAGTTTCTCACATGGCTTTTAATCTTGAGCTGAAACACTTGAAGGTTTGGTTATGCGCCGTTTATGAATGAGAAGAAGTTCGGTTGGGTCAGAGCGGCGTTCTTATGATGAATCCATTTAGAGGAATGATACGAAAGAAAAAACTCGCAGGATTTATATATGGGGTCCACCTTTTTGATTATTGCTCAATCATTCAGACCGCCTCATCCACACGTGAAAGCCTCTTTTCTGAGAAACTGCTACATGGTTTTAAGTGGCTCCTCCTCCCTATGAGCTCAATAGGGCTGGTCTTGGCTCTGGACAGGGGAGAGTTAAAGGTTTTCGAATGGAAACATTGCTCAGTGTGGCTTCCCCTGATAAACACATGGAGAAAACAAGAATGCATTGGAGTGAGTCTCTTTTGTCATGGTTAAATCTTGGATAAAATCAGGTTTTGGTCCTTCATGTCTGTCTTTGGCTGTCTTCCATGTTAATTATTTTGTAATACTGTGTATCCTGGTGCTCTGCAATGTTAAAGCTGTCTGTTTTTCACCTCTGCATTTGGAAAGTTAGTGTCTTTTTTGTACATTTTTTTTTCTTTTTTTGTAGAAAACAAAAACAACATATACCATAGCGTTCAATATGCATATGCATGCACTGTCCTTGACTATTCAAAGCAAAATGTTTAGAAAAAAAAAATTTAACAAAAGCAGATTGTGATACTTTTGTTTTGTTTTTCTGTTTTCATTTTTTTCTCTTTTTTTTTTCATGGATTTTTCTCCGTTTTTTTACAAGAAAAGAAAATCACAGATATGTAACGAAGCACTCCAAAGATAACCTATGAAGTGAAACTCCCTATGAAAAAAAAAACTGCCAAAAGAAGCATGCCGAGAGAAACCGTGACAGTGCAAATACATTTATGTACGTCCCATGTACAAAAACATTTATGTTAGCATTCCATGTAACATGCTAGTTCTCAGAAAAAACATCTGAATGAGACCGAAGTAGCAGCTCTGAGATAGCGTTTGTCTTTCGAGGACAATGGGAAAGGGAAAAGTGTTTTTTCTTTTTAGAGAACTACAAGGGGACTAGCACAAACACATACAAATAGAAAAGCAGCTTGCGAGAGAGAGCGAGAGAAAAAAAGTGAAAATATGTTCTTCCTTTTTGCACCTAGAAAGACTAAAAAGTTGTGACTGTGGTTTAAACTATTAATGCGTCGTCACAATTGTCCAGCACATGTACAATAAATAACCATTGGAGACGGCACAGGACACAAGTGTTTAACACAATGAGATCTAGAAGGGCAAAAAGAAGCAGAACGAGGACGGATGGCGGGGTTAGAGATAGGCAGGACAGGAGAGGGCTCCAACAGCCAGTGATTTATGGGTAATTTCTCAGCCCTTTGTTTCCCAGCGGCTGTCACATTGAGGTTCCGACAGTCCTGCTCTGGTGGGCTGATGACTTCACTTCCTGTTTAGGGAGCTGATGGAGTGCATTTGGGATCAGGGCTCAGAGCGCATCCTTCATTACGCCCTGAGGAACTCAACATCCAGCACGGGCCCTCCTCGCTGCTACATTCCTCAGTGAAACAGCTTTTTATTTCTCAGACCATTGACCTGGATATTATCTTGCAGAAGAGGGACAAACATCTGCGTTCCTTCACAATCTGCTGCACATCTGCAGAGTTCAGCGCGCAAGTCAGAAACGCCGTCCGCCGTCTACTCCACCACGTCTGACGCAGATGCCCTTCATCCTGGCGTGTTTTTTTTTTCTCAACAATGTGGCGTTGACTTTTTCTTCTTTACAAGGAACACTGTCTTTTTGTCTTAACAATATTCAAAGTCTTTGCTTACATCAGCTATGAAGTATTTCCTTGGTTTTTGTCATTTAAAGTGTCTTTTAATGAGGTCAAATAGTTTCATATCCCAGCTACCGGATAAAGAGCTTTGAGAACGGAACGAAGGAGGAGTAAAAAAAAAAAAAAAGACAAACAAACAGAACAAAGGGGAGGTCAGATATACTCATCGAGAGGTCTCGGCTGTCTACTCCATTTGTCTTCTTATTTACAAGAATGTAAGAGAGCCACAACAACAATAAACGACATTATCAACAGTAATCGATAATAGCTGTAGTAACAATAAAGAACAATGAGAATTTCAAACAAAGAATATCTTTGCGTTCTCTATCATGGCAAGTCAATATGACCCGAAATGGACCTCCTGTGGGGTGATCGCCCTAAGTACTGTCTCTTCTTTGTTAGTGCGCTAGGTTTAGCATTTTGGAGCGAGTGAGGCAGGTGAGTCAGTCAGCTGAGGCATCAGGAACAGCCCGCTCGGGGCTCTAGCGCGCCGTGGTCTCTATGGCCGAGGGCGTGCCGGGCGTGGCTGAGCGAGGGGTAGCGGCGGAAGGTGTATCTGCCGGGCTGCCGGCGCCGCTGCTGGGGGTGGCTGATGAGCTGACGGTGGCGGGGGTCTCGCCCTGCTGCTGAGCCTGCAGAGTCTGGCCACATACGTGGTGGTGCTTTTCCCAGTCCTTGTGCTGGCAGAAGGAACCGCAGTAACGCGCCGTATTACAGCCGCTGCAGGTCTCGCTTGCTTTACGTCCGCAATTCCAGCAGCTCTGCGCGAGAAAGAGGGGGAAGGGAGGTTTAAGCTGTGATATATTCAAAACAACAACAAAAAAAACGTGCATTTCTTTCCATGGGTATTATCCCAATTAGGAAATAATGGATGCGCAGACCTTTGAGAAAAACGGGCGCAAGTCTCGGCTCATTAGCAGCAAACATTTCCCATTTGACTTTAAGTCTAAATAGAGAATTCTGCTTTATTTTTCTTTGGATCTCCCTGCTTTGAAAACACGGAATTAATGAGCTAGCTGGGGAAAAACGCAGTCATTTTACCCAGTTCCACATGGCACTACGTGAGGACACATTTGTAACAGGTTAACTGCAAAACGCTCAAAGATCACACAGAAACTCAGGTTACCGCTGTGGCCTCTTTGTGTTTGTCTCCGGGCCAAATAAGAGCAATTATCACAAAGTCCCAGAGAATGCGTCCCAGAGACAAGAAGCCAGAGTTATAAACGGCTACCGACGCAATACTCCAGGGGGACGTGCATAAACATGGCTTGTGCAATTAAACTCAAAAAAAAAAGATGCGTGCCGCCTTTCTCTGCTAACTGATTAAACGAGCTGTACCCCCGCTGTGCGCAGACACTCTGCGCTCCCTTCCCAATTTCCCTCATCCAAATCAGTACCACCTTAACTGTCCACATGTTTCATTTAGAGGAGGAAAAGCGCCGCTCTGCCTGAGGTGATAAATGCAATGTTATATTCCTCGGCTCTGTGTGACACCGGGCTGCATGAGGAATTATCTGGGACAACTTCTCTTCCCCCTGTGCTTTTCATACGATATCCATGTTTTCCTAACGGTTTCTATAATAAGGAGATCGAATGTAAGCCATGGAATTGAAACAACCCAGCCAAGTACACATTACATAACATAAAAAAAAATCCCCAAGATGATATGTAATGCAAAATATAATCAATTATGGAATATATTACCATCCCAATGAATCATTGTGCAGTACGTGAATGCTGCAGCTGTTTGCTAATACAATAACAATGTGCAGTAGGCGTACAAGCTGTTACCTCACTAGAGTCCTCCTGCTGGTTGATGACTGACAGCGCGTCCTCTGCCGCTTGTCTCTTGGCCTCGGCCACCGTGCGCTCCATCTTGGCTCGCTCAGTGCTGATCATCTCGTGGGCCTTGCGCTCAGCCTCTGACACGGCTTTTTGCAACTCAGACATGGCCTGCCTCTTCACCTCATTCACAGCCTCTTCTGAAAGAAAGAGAACAGTGCTTTTAAGCGTCCAGGGAACAACTACAGAAATCCAGCAAATAGTTCAGAGAAAATAACTGATGTTAACACAACAAAATCTGTCTGCTGTATACAGTAAATCAGATCTAAATTAACTGACTTAATATGATTAAACCAACCTGTCTACATCAAGCTAATTTTAAGGATCAGACCAGGTAGAAATACATAGCTGCATATCTCACAACAACAGCCAAAGGTGTACGTGTATATGTATGTATGTATAGCAGGCATTAAAAACTAAACAATTAAGCCACATTACTGCATGTGCTTATGCCAAAAACCTTTAAGTAGCTCCCTGCATACACAAAATCACCAAACAATAGTATCTCACAATTTTAATTCATTCAAAGTAACTCAACAGCTAATTATCTTGCATTTCGAAAACTATTTTTAAATTGTTTAATTGATCCTATTGGCTTGTTTTGTTCAAAAGCAGCTGAGAGATTAATCTGGGGATTAATTAGCAACATCAATTTTTATTTGAATGGGCTCAGATGACTTTCTGTGTTTGCCGAATACAAATAAACAAGAAAAAGTGCTTTTGTTTTTGCCTCAAACCAAAGACTTGACTGTAGTGCACAAGGCAGATTACAGGTAATCCTTGATATTTTCCCCTCTGAAGTATAAATGTATTTCCTTGAACTCATACTTTATCTGTACTTTTACATTGTTATCCCATTAACCGTAAATACTTCTGGCTGGAAAACTCATCTCAAGAGCAGACTAGGGTTTTTTTTTTTTTGGTGTTTGTTTGTTTTCATTGTTCAAGGCTGCAGCCTGACTAATTGCATATGCAAATCGGGCAATTTATATTTAAATTATGCATTTCAATTGTGCCCCCAAAGGCCCATGCAGATCAGGATATGGCACTGTGCGAGAAAGGGCTTGAATATTCATCACCTACTGTACAAAGTCTTTTGAAAAAAAAAAAAAGGACATTCACCCCTCATTACACTGTGGCAACTTGTGAGGACCGCTTTAAGGCAGTTGTGACTCTTAAACACTTTTGGTTTGAGTTGTGTAACCATCACTAAAGGCGTACAATGGTTTTGAAAAAAGACAAGCTGTTCTTGAGGAGCTTTAATAGACTAAACTGTCATGGTAGTCTCTTGTTCTGAAGAAATGGATGGCTGCGGTTGCGCAGACCCTCCTCCCCAGTCTTAAATATGAAGGATTATACAGCCAGGGACATTTTTATCAAGACTGGACTGAATTGTGAAACCATGGTGGTTTGGTGCACAAAGTCGTCTTTTTGATGGGCTGAGGTCACGGAAAATGCACCGAATTCCCTGATATATTTTATTGCATTTATATATGACCATTCAGATGGATTTTCAATCTGTGGTGATTTGTTTAGGGTGTTAGTACCGCCGTTGTGATGCGAAGGCAAAGTATTAGCAAGAAAGAGCGTATTTTTTACGTCACTTTCATGGAAAGGCTTGTTTGCTTTTATAAAGCCATTGGTTAGACCACACAGCAAAGACAAACTGCTTTAGCAGATGCCTCTATCCTGTACGAGGCCAAAGTAAACAATCTGCTATTACAGAATCCATCACTTGTCATATTTCACACAGATCAACTGCTCTTTAAACAAAGCCTTTTAATATCTTTATCCGTCTTTTAACCAGCTCCTCTGCTGTGATAAAACAGAGAGCTGAGAGCCTGTTGCACGGCTAATGGCGAGAGTGCTGAAGTGCTGTAAAGGCTGGGAGCACTTATGTGTCCTGTTCAGCCAGAGCAATAAAAGAGCTTTATGATCTGACATCACTGTTGGAATGTGTAGAGGTGCTTCCAGTGAAGCCAATCACTGAACTGCCCAACACACGACTCGGGGAACGTTACAGGAGTCAAACGACATTTCAAAAGCCACTAAACCTTCCAAGTGTTTTATCAGCTTCTAAAGATTTTTCATAATGCTGGCTTAAAAAAAAATGTTTTAAATAAAACTCATGATGACTAAACCTTATTTTTGTCTTTAAAAGAGAACATTTATAAAAAAAAAAAAAATGATGGCTTAAAAACCATTGCAGGAATTCAATCTGTGAACTATGTTGAATTATTTTTATTTATAAAATGTATCATTTATTATCCTCTTTAGATATAAATATTTCTTTATTATTTTGTTTTACTAAGATACTAATACTTGTGTTATAACATTTTTATATATGCATCATTTGTGCATATAATTTGAATCCCCCCCCTGATTTTTCACGAGAACAATTATGATCTCAGGAAAATAACTTGTATGTCGAGATCACACCATAGTTTGGTTCCCCGACCAGGTTCCCACCTGACTCTGCAGTTCTGCATACAAATAACTGACTGACTGATTGAATTTCAGAGAGCTTTTAAATCACACACAGGCTTTGAAAGAGCTCAGTCTGAATAATTTACCTTTGATTTTCCACCTGTGCTTATGAGTGTGTGTGCATGTTAAAAAGAAGAAAAAGAAAAAAGATGGCATGCTAACCGGCTTTCTTCCAGATTTCTTCAGGTACGTATCCAGACACTGGCCTGTGAAGGAGCTCCCTATGGACGTCTGGAAGAGAGGGAAGAAAGTTCACTTTATTTACAATGAACTCAATACAAGATAAAACCATTTATCCAATCAAAATAACTGATCGTTACATTATCATCAGAACATTTTCTGAGGTACAGACTAACATCTTGTGCTGAATAAGTGTTTACCTAAAGCATTGCTTTCTTGGCTGGCAGGGCTCTGCTGTCTGGACTGACTGCTGCTGGAGCTGCTGGTCTTTTTAAGATCTTCAGCATCACTGTAACGACGGATCCAGTAGTTGAGCTCCTCCCGGTCGGCCTCCTGGCACCTCCTCAACACCGTCAGTGAACGACGTGTCTTCTCCACCATATCCATAATGCAGTTCAGGAGCTGTGGGGGGGCACAAGGCTGGATGTTACCAACACAACATCTGCTCTAAATACAAATGACAAATTTAGATATAAAAACGATGTTTAACGGCTGACACTGAATGATGGCTCACACCTCTATATGTTTGCAGTCACTAAAGCACTAATGTCAGCCCCTGACAAAAAGCTAATGCTCTGAAGCTGCTCTTTTATATCTCTGGAGACCTTACAACTTACTGATGTTTCTCCTTAAACGTATTAGATAAAACTGTACACATATTCATATAGATATTTAGTAAAACTTAAAAAGAAATGTTTGCAGTCATGACTTAAAGGTGAATTATCCAGTTGAGCTCAATATAATTTCATTGTTATCTTGTAAAAGATTGCAAGAAAAAAACAAAACATGCAATCACAGAAACGTACCAGCAAACACACTTCTTGTGTCGTATTCTATCTCTCTCTCTCTCACACACTCATACTTTGGATAGTAATAAAAAATGTTATTACTTTTCTTACATGGTCAAGGTGCTTCCACTCTTCTGCCCATTCTCTGTCTGTGAGTCTGTGATCTATGACTTCCTCCTGGCGCGTGCTGCCGTGCATCCCTGACACAGAACGAGAGAAAAAGAGAGCGAGTGTTAAACGTGTTACTATTTGGGCCTCGGTTTTCCATTTCTCTTGCTTGCCCTCAGCAACATGTCATGCCCGTCTGTTTCACAGCCATAGCTCACCCGCTTCCTGACATCCTCCATCGCTCACACACTCTTCATTCCTCACACACTCTCATCCCTCACTCCTCTCTCCCGTGCAGCCTGCGGGCATGCTCTCTCGCTCTCTCCACGCAGCACCAGAGCTGCCAGGCTTATGCATATCTCGTGCATATATCACTGGCTAACGTGCTTGAGTATTTTTAGCACATTTAAACCCGATATGGAGAGTTGGTTTTATGTAAACCTCAAATCATTTTTAAAGGAGTTTATGTTCCTGATCCAACTAAGCCTCGTCTGGTTTAACATCTAAGAGTCTGGATAGCATGCAGTGGACTTGAGGCAAAGTCAGCCTCGGAGCCTCACATTAATACATTATAAATGCATATATTAGTGCTGTCAAATGATTAATCACATCCAAAATAAATAAGTTTACATAATAAATGTGTGAATACTGTATATATATATTAATTATGTATATTTATGAAATATATGTTGTTTATATGTTACATATATTTAAATGTAAAATATGTGAAAAAATGTAAAATAATAATATATACATATATTTAAAATTTATATATTTTTATTATAGTTACTAAATGTGTGTGTATTTATATATACATAATAAATATAAACAGTACACATACATATATTATGTAATATATGTGATTTGTTCGTTTGTTATTATTATTATTATTTTAAATTAGATTTTTTACTACTTATTATGTAAGTACTTTTTAACATTTCCTGTCACTTTCTATATGTCTACTGTCTTTTAATTATTTTTAATTTAATTATTTATTTTATTTAATATTAAATCTTTATTTTATTTTTAATTTAATTTATTTATTTTTAATTTAATTATCTTTTAAATATTTAATTTAATTTATTTTTATTTTACATTTTATTACTAGTTATTATTTATTTAATCAAGTAAGCAACTTTTCCTTAAAAGAAAAAACTTCAACTGTGACTTTCAAAGGCTATGAACTGAATTTGAGCTTTGAAACTTATTTTTACCCTTTACCAAATTTATAGGGGTCTTGCATCAAAATGTTATTCACAAACTTCGAGGATTGGAGGCAATGGTAAGCACAGCCGTGGAGAAGGAGGTTATATTGCATATCTCAGACTCTAACTATCTTTCACAGCACAGTAACGCTCTTATTAATGACTGTCCCCAGATGCTGCTGTAATCTCTCTCTCTTACCCAGAGGCCGAGGGCGGTCGCGGAGCTCGCGGTGGTTGGGGTGGCGGTAGGAATCTCTGTAGTGGTGTGCGATGGCCATGTCATCCAGACGGTAGTGCTGTGGAGGGGGCGGGGTGGGGTGCGGCAGGCCGTTGGGCTGGTACGAGAGCCCGTTGGAGGGGCTGAAGCGCTGGCCTGGGCTGATAGTGCAGGGCCTCTTGTTGGGGTGCTCGGGATGGAGGGGCTCTCGCTCAAAGCCGTTCTCTTTGGTTCTGGAAAGAAACAGAAGAATTCAGAGTGAGCAATGGGAAAAAAGGAGCAGTTAGAACACTAGACTTAGATGTTTTAGATTTAAATGTTATGACAGATAGAACAGTAGAATGGCAATAGATAGATAGATAGATAGATAGATAGATAGATAGATAGACTGATAGATAGAACTGGTTGTCTCTTCAGACATGTCAGGTAAAAGGTTGAGTCCCTAGTGTCTTTTGTTTTGTGTTTTACAGACACTGACACTGAGATGTCTTCTGAGGACAGTGTGTTCATTGATGTAATGTACATTCCTCTGCTGTGAGTCGAGGAAGAATGTGAAGCTGCACCTAAGGCAGAAAGGGTCTGTCATCTAATGTGCTAAGTAGAAAAGCAGCTTCTATGCCTCCGCCGAGCACTTTGTTGTCAGTAAAAATAGGTCTTGAGAGAGCACACAAGGACTGTAAGAGATGTGCACATTGCTCTGCCCTTCACTTTCATGTGTCAAGGGTGCAGGTGTTCACAGATGCTGGCGCTCGTGTGAGTCACTGAGTGTGTGTGTTATGAGGCGGACCTCTGAAAAACACCAAACTTCCTAATGAGCTGCTTTTATGAGCTGCTAATGCGCATCCATCACCGTCCATATGCTCCTCAAAGCCACCTCTCTCCTCCACCCACACCTCCAAAACACAGCTGCCTTTATTTTACCCCAGTCTCATACATTTTAAAACCAATTCTAATTCGATCTATTCTTCATGAACTTGTGCCAGAATGTGATTTCCATGTGTTTATTTATTTCCATGTATTTTATAACACAGGCCTGAAATTTATTTAGAATTAATTTTTATACATTTTTATGTGCGTCAGATATTCTATTTAACATTGTGTACTGTGTTTTCACGTGACACCAAAAATACATTCAATACATTTATTGTAATCTTTATTCGGCAAAGATGCATTTAATTGAGCAAAAGAAACAGCAAATGCATTTATGTTACAAAAGTTTACTATTTTAAATAAATGTATTTTAGATCTTTCTGTTTATCAAAGGAGCCAATAAATGTGTACATTTCTGCAAAAATATTAAGCAACATAACTGTTTTCAACATCTAAAGTAATTAAGAAATGTACTGTATATATATCTATATCTATATCTATCTATATATATATATATATATATATATATATATAAGAGTTTTAAATTGAAATAATGCTTTACAGGCTATTATTTTACTGTATTGTTGGTCAAAAAAATAGAGCCTTTCTTCTTTCAAATATATTAAATAAAAATCATACAGGAGGATTTCACTGACAACAGTCCATTTGTGTAAGCATTTTAAAATCTCAGGTAACATCTTAGTTTACAAGACTGCTGTGAACTAAATCTGAACCTCATTTTGAATTCCCTTTTTTTTTTGGTTTTCAAAATATATAGGGGTTGCACAGCAGAATGGAATATTTTATTCAAATAAGTCTCGGCAACACATTTCTCTTCTAAATGAGGAGAGTCGTACTAAGAATGCATTGTGGGGTGTGCTTCTCTCTGTAGCCGTAGTTTCCCGATTCCTTTGATATTAATCAGACTGAAGTGTCCGTACATTGTGCTCCGTGATTAAGGACAGCATTGCTCCCTTTCAAATTCCAATATTGCTTTCTCTTTATTTTGCACCTCCTCATTCTGAGCCTGGAGAGTCGAGTCGAGCTGAGCCGAGCTAAGCAGAAACAGAAGCGCTTAGCCAGCCGTATCTGAGCTGAGTCTCATCTGTATGTGTTATCAGCCATGTCCCTAGGCTCACCTAGCCATACATTAGAGCTCACACAAAAATGCAGGTATTACATTAAAAAAGAAGACAGATATAAAGAAAGAGAAAAATAGAGAGCTGTATATTCTTCTCTAATAACCGTGGGGAACTAAGCTGATATGTATTCATATAAGATAGCATATTAAAAATTATATTTCCTCACTGAAAAGAAGAAATAATTCTGAGCTCCTGGGAGTGAAATGATATATAAAAGCGTTTCTATCTTTTCTCTCGGGCCACAAAAGACATGTAGCCTTGCTCTAGTTTTATAGCGCAAACTCTCACTCATGTTCATCTCAACAGGAAGCCTCTACAGAATCTACCTGCATTCTCCAGATGTGTCTGGTTCCTCCTGGTTCTGCTCCATTAAAGGATGAGAATCCAAATGATGCATGACAATATACACTCATAACCTGCTGCAACAATTCTACAGCGCTCCAGCTGTTTTACAAGCATGCATTCGTAGTCTATAGTTGTGTGCGGTTGCCACTTGCTAATAAATGAATGCTCAAATAAACATTTATCGAAAACTCTTCCGAAAAAAAAGATTACAAACTTCTGAGAGATTTTCCCTGTCTTCTTTACAACTCACTTTCAATGATTATGCACTTTTAAACCTTGCAGACTTAAAAATTTGGTTTTGTGGTTCTGTGATAAATTGAACTTTGATAGTGTTCTTTGTAAATTTGCATTTTTTTTGTAAAGAAAACCTAATATTACATAAAAATAGAAATGTATTTATTTGTCCAGAACCACAAAATCAGTCGTAAGTGTCAATTTATCAAAATTGAGATTTATAAGCTTTCTATTGATGTATGGTTTGTTATTTGTCCGATATACAACTATTTTAAAATCTTGAATCTGAGGATGCAAAAAAAATCTGAAGGCATAAAATGCTATATATTTTATTTTTTACCTTTAAAATTACCTTTAAAGTTGATCAAATGATGTTTTTAGCAATGCATATTGTAAATAAAAAACGAGGTTTTAATATATTTACATTAGGAAATTTACTTAATACCTTAATGGAACATGATCTTTACTTAATATTGTACACATTTTGGAGTAAAAGAAAAATCATTTTGACCCGTATTTTTGGCTATTGCTACAAACATACCCAAGCGATTTAAGCGATTAAAGAAAAAAAAATGTATTTGGTCTCAGAAATTACCTTTGAATGCCAACAAAACTACATGACTGATTGATTACGATGTTCATTCACAGTTTGGCTCACCTGTCAGGTGTTCTTCTTTTGCCGTTCTCGTTGACGTCCATCAAGAGTTCAGATGAGTCGACGGGTGATGTGGTGCTTGTGTCCAGCAGGAGTTGCTCATGTTGGGCGAGATACTGAGCCGGGTTCTGCTTGGCCAGCCGTGCACAGTGCACTAGCTCCCTCTGCAGTAACGGCAAGTTGGCCTGTAGGGGGAGATAGCGGTCAGGATGTGCTGAGCAGATGTAGCACTAGAAGCTGTCCACAGCCAGAGGCTCTAAACACCGTTTTTTTGTTTACTCATTATTATCATTACAGGTACATTCTTCCAAAATAAAGACACTCTTGTGCCGTTTCGAGCAGCACTCTATTGTGACCTGAAACATGCATTAGTGCCCTGGGCCCTTGATATGAGCAATCATGGTCAACATAGAAAGTGACATCTTCAAAGCAGATGGTTTGGAGGTGGGGGGGTAACGTTCGCTTTCTTTCTGTCTCATTTCCTCTGCATCTCTGTCGTGATTACTAGCTGGCTTGGCTTTCTCCGAAAGCACTCGGAGGCCTCGCCACTTCAAAGACACACTGAGGAGCATTTTCACAGCAGATGAAAGGTTTTTTGTGAATCCCCATCCAGCAACAGTCGGACTATTGCAGCATCTAAACAGCACAAGGTGTTAGTTGGAGGATGATGTCTATTTTCTCTCTTTCTGTGCTTTCTTCATCTCTGTTTTCTTTCTTTTCTTTCTCTATGGCCTGTGACTCTGATCTAAGACTATAATCAAACATCTTTTCAGCTCTGGAATATTCTTCAGTGTACTCCCACTGTGCGCCTTTTCAGTGATGTAATGGCTAAAATAAGGAGCGGTGCGTTGATTGAATATTGAACGAAGCACAATGAAAGCACAGAGTTTGAAGAAAGCATGGCCAAAATTTAGCTGCTGGTCATGATGCAGATTAAATAGCAAAAATTAAAAAAGTAAGACATTAACATGTAAATAAACAAAAGCTATTCTGATATATTTTCATGATGATAATGATGGGGATTGTTTATAAAGGACTGCCTGGTCGCCAGCTGTATGAGGTAATGGTCTGTTAGTAGTTATGATGATAATTACCAGAGGCTAGTGAAACTGCTTTGACCCTCAGTGACCTCAGACTTTCATTAAATGGAGGTCTTCATAGTTTGTGACATTTCACATGCACCATACAATGCAAAAATGATTTCCTTAATCAGTAATTTTTCCCAGTCTTACATCAAGAACCATTTACTTGAGAACCAAATGACTTAAGAATGTTCTAAAAAAGGAATGAAAAGTAAGTTACTTTATAAACAAGAAATACAATATCTGCCAATGGGTTTAGAAAAATAACACATGCACATATTTTACTCTATTTGCAGATACATTTCTTGTTTAAACTCGACTAATTTTGATAGATTTGATAAAAACAAGACTTGATACCACAAGCTATTTTACTTTTTTACAGAATGTTGAGATATTTTAATGCAAAACACTGAGGAATAAAGTAATTCTTGCAGCCTATTTCAAGATAATGAATGAGAAAAGCCTATTCATGCGTAAAAGTTGTATCAGTCTAATTTGCAATTTTACTATCATTACGCTTTTTAAAATTCAATTCAGAAAGATTATACACATGCAAAGATTTGACATTTGCTTTGATAATATCTGAGTGTGTTCTCCAACTCCTGTGTGGTCCATTAGCACACAGCTAGTTGGAAAGCAGCATATCAAACACGAGCCGCAAAGCAGTTTGCCACGTATATGTAATCCTCACTTCCTCTGCACCGCTAGCATGTGGTGAAGCGCCGACTGTGTCACGCTGAGTACGTCTCTGAGCAATGAGGCACAGAGCCGCAGAGGAACACATGTGCTTACAGGCTTTATGGAGCCTGCTGAACGAAACGGCGGCTAAATATTACAAATTTATCAGACGAGGAATCCATTTAGAGAAATCATAAACAAAAGCCATCAGCACAAAAGGCCGTCAGCTGGCGTCGGATTTCGGATTACATCATTAGCGTGATGCACGCTGCCCTTCCTGTAAACACTTCCCCGCAAAACCCAACTCTGACGGGAGGGTCGCTAGACAACATTAGCCTAATGAAAAAACGCTGCTAATGCACATTGTTGCAGCTGCGCTTCTGCACACTTATAAAAGCCCCTGTTCCCACAGCCATATGGTATTTGTCATTAAAGGCTCCTTTGAGGAAAACCACTAAAATTAGACGAGAGGGAGAGAGGGAGCGAGAAAAAAAATAACACAAGTTGCATCTTTGATACCACCCCTCCTGACTGGATGATACAGTAACCATATGGCGTGGAGCTGCGCGTGAGAGCGAGCGAGTTAGGGAAGTGTCCCTGTATGCTTCTCTGCATCCGTCAGCGACCGGCCCAACCTCTAATGGGACCAATTTTTGTGCAACGGAGCCGGCCAGGACAAGATGAAATGCCTCCGAACGGCGTGCCGCGAAAACAGAGGGACCCCTTTCCATCATCGTCTAATGGAGTAAACAGCACAGATTTGATCCATCTCCACTAGTCGCTTATTTCATTATTATGAAAAGGAAGACGGAAGAAAGAGAGGCGCGAGAGAAAGATGGTGGGGGGGTGAAGGTTAGACAAAGAGGGAGGGGTAGGTAGGTTGGAGCGCCGTGCGTAATAGCTGTCACTTACAAGCAGATGAAAACGAATGGCTAACGATTGAGGGTGGATGGATACAGCAGTCACCATATGCTCATGAGAATTGAATCTCTATCAAGCGCTGATGTCTATTTGCTACATATGTCATAAATTAACAAATTATACATTCGCTCTCCAGGCTACAATCATTTTAATCTTGAACGCGATAATGTAATATAAAAGTATGGCGCGTGTAACTCAAATACTTCCCATGGTCGAAAGAATAATATGCAGAGTGTTTATTTGAACGGTTCGTGTTAAGTGCTCCAACATAAACAGGCCCTGAGACACATTTAACTGTAATGAAATAAGGGTCGCAGTGACAAATGGGCGGCAGTGAGGGCAAAGGTTGATATTCTCCCAGACAACGGATCGTCTTACTGTGGTAATGGTTTCAGATGTGCCCTGCCCTCCGAAATTCAGCGTGTGAGAAAAGCGGCGGCCGAACAAGGGTGTACGTCGACACGAATGAATAAATAGAGACACTGCGTAGTGGGACAGGCCCGTATGGTGCTGTTATATTGACTAATGTAGGTTCACATCATGAGAAATTAAAAAATAGGTCCCAGCGATCAAGAAATCTGATGCCTCTTTGCTCATAAGGAAACCACGTATCCATTTAGGCCATTTAAAAAATATAAAAAATGGAAGAAATATGTACATCTGTGCCTCAGTTGTTTAAATGTTTTCCAGATTGCTTGTGCAATACCTTCAAAAAGGGGATGACAAAAGGTCGGAGTGGGAAGTTGGTCGCTTCTTGCAGTTTGGAGTGGAATTCCTCAATGGTTAGAGTGGAGTTCTGCAGGGAGAGAGGGAAAAAAGACGGTGCATGCATGAATACATGTGGAAAACATTATGTGATAATATTACTTATTGGCAAAACTATATCCTGCTCAAGATTGAATGATTTGAAGACTGTAATGGGAGGCATATGGATGGCTGTGGTGAAAGGCCTCGTAAGGGGAAGTTTGATCTGGAGGCTTTTACATGTGCATGTGCCGACCGCATCATCATTGCCTCAACAAGCGCGTGCACAAACATGTATGCAAACAAAACTACAGATGCAGTATCACGCTGCGCAGCTTGCTCTAGGAGATAAAACATGGCATAAACATTGTAACACACTCAGAAGATATTCGGCTTTAAAAAAAAAAAGGGTCTTATTCCTTGCCGAACTGAAATATATCTCATCCCTGTTAAACTCAGCAATGTAAAAAAAGAGAAATGACTAATTTCAATCTCGCCTGCTCGCTTCTCTATCATCTTTTAACAGACTGATAGCACTGATAGGACACTATTTTCAATTTTCTACATGTTATTTCCAAGACAGCTAGTGGAACGAAAGATGGGAAAGAGAGCGGAGAGTCGTACATTTGAGAAAAATACACAGGCTTTTTTTCTCCCCTCATTTCCCAGACCTGAATTTTGTTACATTAGGCTTACATCTGTTCGGCCAGATTGCAGCGGCCTGTTTTGACAGCCAGAAAGCCTCCTGAGCTTTTCTCCAGCATCGGCGGCGCTAATTAAGTGTGTCACTCTTTTCAATAAGGCAGAGTGGGGAGCGAATTAAAAAGAGCCACGGAAGCCAAGGGGACACAAGGAAGCCTCTGCGTGTAGACACAGCAAAAAATAAACAAATGCCCACTGAAAAAAATTTCTTTGGAATGGCTAATTAAAGCAGCCCTCCTCTAGTACAGGCTGCTATTTCACCATTGTTTATTCCATAACTACATATTAACGAAAATAACGCTCTGGTACAGCTTATGGTGCACATCTTGTCAAGTGGATTTGTTTTTTCTTCTGTTATATTGCTATACTTAGCTACAGATGTGTTCTATTTGATTTTTTGTTATTGGACAAACCTTTATTTTCTATGATTAAAGCCAAACAAGATTTGGTGACAAAACCTTTTTGGGGGCAGGAAAGCAAAACAAATCAATTTCTACTGTCTGTAAACTTTTCAGGAGACACAACAATCACCAGAATCCGTTCTGAGACAACTGTTTTTTTTATTATGAGTCACAATATACACTTTACGCTATGTTAGAAGATCATAACAGTCAATATCGATTATTATCACAAATTTCAAATCAAAAGTTTCAAAAGTTTAAAAGCAGATTTTTGCTTTTAGGTTTTAAACTACTCTTTATGATTAGAACATGACAAATGCCTCCCATTTTTTATTTCTTTACCAGTCATGTTTCCTTTTTACAGAGCCCTGTATATAACATGCAAGAAAAAATGAATCTTTGAAATTGATGATTTACTATAACGTGCATGCGATTACGCTTCACAGTACTGTTTCAACTGGCTTTAAAGTAGTTTAAATCATTGTGTTCTTTGCAAGCAGTTCATAATGGATCTCACAGTGTTTGTGTGACAAATAAATGCGCTGTGCTGCCGTTTGAGTGGCACTATTCAAATGAATTGCTCTGTGTCATTCCACTTTTGTTGCATAAACATTACATTGAACATTTAATGAACACTTGTTACTGAAAATTAAATCACGGTATTTATAATTTTATCACCCAGCCCTATTTTATAGACAGGTTAATGCCAACTTGCAAGCTTTCTAAATAATTAGGAGAAGTCCTGCATATGTCACCAGAAAGAAACCTATCATTCACACAAAGTGGGTGCCACACAGTTTGTTACTGCAGACTTACCACAAGCCCCAACACCAGGGTACGCACTCGTTCTCCGATCTCAGGTGAGATGTCATTGCCGAACTGCTGTAGTGTCGTGAGAAAACGTTTAAGCTTGCTGAGCTGTCTTGCGCCACAGGCCGGTGGCAGCTGCTGATTGGCCAGCGAGGACGAAGATGACGATGAAGGCCCATTACTGAAACCATTGGGTGGAGATGGAGCTCCATTCAGTGCAGTGGGAGAGTGACTGGTGCCATTTGTTACTAGAAAACAGAAAGTTAATTATTTCTACAGTACAACATTCAAACATTGCCAGGAACATTCCTTAAAAAAAAGCAGCAAGCGATCCTTTGTCAAAAATGACACTGGCGTATGAATGCCTGTGACTGACGGTGCTTGAACGAGGCTCTTGTGACAGTGGAACATTTGTTTTAAATCAGCCACGGCAGCTTTGAGAAGGAAGCTGTGCGTTCTTGCTTCCATACATCAGACATATTAAGTCCAGAGGAGGAGAATACATGTGGTCGAGTGCCCCTCATGCCACGATGAGAAACATACGCGGCGGAGGGATGCAGCTTGGAATCAACGTCTCTCTAATGAGATTAGGCTGCGTGATAGCCTCGTTTGCCTGGCCTCCCTCCAACAGAACAGAAACGAGATACTTGAGCTGCATCTGGTAACAATTACATGGAGGGGAAATCAAAGCGCTTGCTTTGTTAAACCTTCAGAATGTATAATTAGAGTCTGCCTTTAAAAAGGCTCCGGATTGCTTCAGACCCGGCTTGCTTTTTGTCTCTTTTTTCATAAGCGCTAATTGCAGAGTCCAACTGATCTGTTTTTAGGGATGTAACATCAGAGAGAGGAATGTGTTACTGCTGTTGACAGCACACCACTGCTCAATTACACTGACATGGTGCTGGGAGGCTGTGGCACGGATGGCTTTGATAGCGAACCGCTCTAGTGCTCCCCTGAGCTGCCATGTGTGATGCTCTTTGTGGCATCAGCCAGCAGGCAGAAGGAAAAATCTGCAGGTCAGAAGAAAAGGGGAAATCCTGTTGGCTGTAATGGGGGGAGAGCAAAACTACTATTGCATAGTAATTTTCTGGTTTGTTTTTCTTTGTACAGAAACTTTGAGCATTAAAAAGGAGCTATTGATACTGTATATAATGCCTTTCCTCTATCATTGACATTCAAGCATGTTTTTGTCGTATTTCATCCCCCTAAAGTAACGAAGCAACTGTTGCTATTGACCATGGTATAATGAAAGATGAGTAAAGAAAACAAAAAGCAAAATATTAAATTATAGAAACAAAAGGAAAAAGAATAAAATAACAATTTTGGACATACAGTACATATTAATAATCATTCATTTTAAAGAACTAGTTTTTAAAGAATAAAATTTTATATACAATACATGTGTATACATATACAATAAATATAAATCACATCTAGTCTGGATGTGCATCTGGATGTGAAGTCGTTTAGCCATGAAAATTAAAGTATTTTAATTTCAAAGCTGATACTTTTTACCCTGCTGTCATGTCTGTCAATCGAAAATCAACAATTTAATATAGAAAAATTCAACTTGAGCTCTCTATTGGATGCAAACAAAACTGATTTAATACTTGAAGCACATTTTCTTTGAACCAACTAACTAGTCAACAATATTGACACATCAAGAGCTGTAAAAAGCTTTGAATTCCAAGTTTTGGCATGAAATTTGTAAATCTTTAATCTCCTTTTTAATGAACAAAATGTAAAAATCTGGCTAGGCTGACCTGGTTAAAATAGTTTAGATACTGTAAATGTATTTAGATATTCACACACACAACCAAACCTGAACCAGACTCAATTTAAGAAGGCAATTTAAGGTATTTTAGGACTATTTTATACTTTGATTTCATTCATATCATTGGTGTTCTGTTGAGGGTTCCATGTATAGACTGAGTGCAGTGTGCTAGTACTCACATGCAGTGGGGGTGAAGGAGCTGGTCCTGGGAGCTCCCTGTGTGGTGGGGGGAGGAGGCATGGTGGGTGGAGTTAACCTGGACTGTGTTTTCACATCAGCAGGTGAGTCGGGCATGGTGGAGCGCTTCTCAGTGCGATCTGCAGAAGAAAAAGTGGAACAGTTCTTGTGAGACCTCAGTGATATCCCAACAGCTGCCTCTCCACAGCACCTGAGCTCCTGTAAGATATACACACACAGCTACATACACAGTACACGCCTTTAGAGAGTTCATAGATAGTAACACCAGTCAAATTCCAGCTGTCATCCCCATTTCCCTAATGATCAAAGACACCGGCAATACTCTCATTAAAATGTTTCAGAAATCTGGAGGAGCCCCACAGAGGTCTTCAGCATCTACAACAGACATGTCTAAAGTACCCCGTTTCTCCCTATTAAAAAGCCAGTTGACCCATTTTACATTATGGTTAAGAATAATAGAAACAAGTTGACTTTTAATGTAAATTTTATTGCATGTGCAAAACTTGCTGCCACAGTGCTTGTGTGTTGACGTGTTAATATGATTTCTATTTCTATGAGTGATTTCTAGAGCATTACTTGCTGGTTGGCTGGTTGGAATCTGATCTCTAGATGTCCTTGGTCCATTTCAATTTAATTTCATTGTTTGCTATGCCAAAAAAAAATACAATACATACTTAGGAATACAATAGCATAGCTCAGTAAACTGCATGATTTGTGACGTCATTCATGTCATGTGTAGGATTAAAACTAAATATTTTTTAAAAAGCAAACTAATTCACAAAAAGAAAGCTGATTTTGGGCGAAATCTAACACAGTGCTGACCAGCATCTCTATTTTGAATGAATGAATGAACGAATGACGCATTTATATAGCGCTTTACCGTGTATTGCCATACATTGACATACTCTCTCCTCAACCACCTGTAAGTCATCTTACTCATCTGTAAGTCTTCAAATTCGGTCTAGCAAAATATTCTGGCCACTTCCGTCTAATTGCTCACAGGGTTAGTGCCAGTGGTGTTATAGTTAACTTAAAACTATTTTAAAAAAATAAAATAAAATACAGGCAAAAAAACATGATAAAAAGGACAAAAGTGCATAATTAAAAACTGAAATGTAAATTACAATGAAAGATGAATGTATTCAAATTAAAACATAAATTAAAATGTAAATTACAATGTATAAAATAAAAACTAGCTACTTAAAAAAATACTACACAAATAATACTAAAAGAACACTGGTCAGAGTTGGTTTGGAGAAGGTTTAAAAAAACGAAATCATCAAACTTCAGTCGCTGTTTTTGGCCAAGAACCAACAGTGACAATTTTTAGGGCATGTTCCTTTACTTAAAAACTGTAGACAGCATATAAAGTGACATCTTGATGTTGTTTACTCCAGAAAGTCATGACTAATGCTGTGGTCTCCTTTTAGTTGTTTTACAGTATCAGCATCCGTATTCACCCATCAGCACCCTTGTTCTTTCTATTTCTTACATATAGGGACATATACGCATTGTACCAGCTGTAAGAACATTATGCATGTAGTCAGACTTTCCCGATTACAACTGTCCTTGGTGCCCTCTTGACACTAATAACAGCAGAAGCTCCTGTTTTACCCCCTCCTTTTTTTTTACACACCATTCTCTTTTTAGCATGTTTTACTTCACAGAATATTAAATCCAGAATGGCTCCTTTCAAAGATATTTCACAGCTAAAGAGGACAGCTATTGTTTTGCTTGTCATGTACACATTGCAGTATGGTATGAAAGAAAGGCAGGTGCTTTTAGACAAGCACAGTCAGACCACGAAAACACAAGAGATAAAAAAAGGTGGGAATTTCAGCTTGGCTTCCATTCCCTAGACACCTCTGTGGCTGTATATGTGCACCAGATCCTAAACATGTGTCTGCGGAGGCTTAATCTGCGCCATACTTGCTCCCCATGCACTTTCAATCCTTTCCCAAATTGAGAACAGAGTCGATCATACTAAAAACAAAGCTTAAGCTTTATATATTACACATGTATGGATACATCTATCCCTACCGAAGCTGAGCGTTTATTTGCTCAGATAAAGAAATAACAGAATAATCAGCAGGGGTTTTTAACCTCACACCTACACATGTGCTGATTAACCATTTTTTTATGTCAAAAAAAAAAAAAAAAAAAGGAAAAACGAATGAAGAATATGATGGACAGGCTACTGTTAAAAATCTGGTAATGTCAATGTGACATATAATTATTTATAATAAGGCAACTCTGCATTTGGTCCATGATATTCATTCAAAAACACAATGATAGAAATGAAAGATTTTTGTGTCAGTGAAAGGGATGAGGCAAAGGAAAGTGGCTTGATTCAACATTACAATCTCAGTATGGGGCCAGTTATTAAATTGAAATGTTAACAATGTGACAAGTCCAGGCACTATAATTCACAAGAGCCACAGCACAAGTCTGAAATGAATAAAATAGCCCAAACATTACTGTGAAAGCTATTCTAAACCAATAGGCCTGTCAGATTGCTGTAATTGGAAAATATCACATGAATTAGTGAAAAATTATATTAATTGTCCAAGACAGATAAGGCGTACAGCAAATACTTTTATTCAGCTATGGTCTCAGAAAGAGCCCAGGGTGACATAAAAAGCAACTTGTGGATCTACATGTGTAATTGAGGATTAACATCTGGGTCAAAGTTGGGATTGGATTGGGATTCGGGGAAAGAGAAACAACCCTGAGGCATCTAAACCTCATGTTGGACAGAAATGGATGATAGGAGGCAAAAAAAAAGGTGTTATCTGCTAACACACGTATGTTCACAGGCATGGCCAACATGAACACTGAGATTCTGACTTGAAGACACAGGAAGGTTTGAAAAAGTGGGTTAAATGTGAAACGTCCTCCATTCAGATGTCAGCACAATATATCCATTATGCTTCATATTTCCTTCACTGTTTCCTCTGAAATATTACACACCAGACAACTTAAAAGCATTGCACTTCCATTGTGTGCGTCATCCTATGTTCGAGTGAAATACTGTAATAATCACCATAATACATCTCACTTTTATTCTGATAAGATGGATGAATTCTGTACAAAGAACAATCAATGACGGTTAAAACCCATCTGAAGAAAAGAAAAAAATGTTCAGGTAAAAGCATTCTCGACTTTTATAATCTCACTATTTCCATTAAGCCAAGAGTGTCTAGATAAATTAGGTATTACATTCATGGTATGGAGTGCGGGGAACATATTTACAATTTTTATATAGTTTGCCTCCTGTTAGTCAAAGTAAAAAGGACTGCCAATAAAACGGCATTGTAGAAGAGCAGCATTAAACCCACCTAAAAGTGGTAGATTGCACAAATATGTTGTGGAAAAAAGATGCATAACTCAATTCAAATGAGTTCCCATTTGGAGTGCAAAAGAAGCAATTCTGCATTTTAAACAGGCTCAAAAACATACCAGAGTGCACATCCATCCTGCCTTGATTTCATAAAGTTAATCTGTGCAGAGTTAACGCACAGAGTGCATTTGTTTGGCAGTTACCTTGTCTTTCAAAACGGGGAATTGGCGGACAAGAGGCACAGATGAATTTTAGGCGGGCCACCGCGGATATTGATGCAGCAAGAGATTTAATGTGGCTCCCAGGAAGGACGATGAAGTGCTTTTCATTTTCCTGTTCGGCAAGGTCTTTTATTGCTTTTCAAAAGAGCTCTCTAGTAATATGGATTGCCATTAAACGGCACACCAAACTGAGCATTAGAAAGCACAGACTCGCTCATCTTCACTACATGCCTGGTCATTTTTCATGACACGACAGTGGCAGTGAACATCTTGCTACAACCTAACTGGTTCCCCTTATACAGTATCTTTGTACTTATATCCCCAGTATGCATGCAAACACACACACACAGAAGTCAAAGAGAAAAAAAAAAAATTCGCACTATTTTATGAGACCGCTACTAAAGACCAGCATGATTTGGTGCAGAATTGAGTCACATCCTTCAGGGTCAGTTAGTCAGTTTGCTTCTAGTCTACACAGAATATTACATAAACATCCAAAACAAAACCATCCAAACAGCTCACCAACTATGGTCTGGTCAGTGTGCTAGAATGGATAACGGACAAAAAGGTTTAAAATATTACAACCTTTAAACTAATAATCTCTACTTTTGTATCCTAGATATCAACATCAGTTCTAAAAGTCCCATGTTTTTTATCCATTAGTCTGGTCTGCTCCTTTCATACATGCATCCTGTGTTAGATCTTTTCTTCAGATAACGCAACCAGAAAAAAAAAAATAAAAATACATGAGACTGTTCATATATCTGATGCACACAGCTTGACTTACATGTCTCTTACATCACTCTCTGCACAAGTAGTAACTCAGCTCATTCCACAGTGGGAAAAAACAGACATCTGTATACATATGAGAAAAAAAAAGGGGTCAGGAATAATCTCATTCATTTCCTTCTTGTGCATTAAAAAACCTCCCCCATGTGCAAACACTTTACAAATTTAAGAATCACACCAAAGCATCTCTGCTTTTGTGTCATTGTTAAAACCGGTAAAGCTGCAGCTGCATTCATCCTCCCACACACCAGCTAAAGTTGCTTATTCACTTAGCGAGTTAGTATAGAAGCTTCATGAAACCTAATCGACTGTGATGATTCAGACTTATATTTCTGTAGCGCCCGCAGCAATGCAGAAATCCTCATGGTTTTGTGTTCGCAGGAAGTTCAGGGAGGGTTTTTCCCCATAGGAACATTGCTTTCGCTCCTCTGAGAAAAGCTGTGCCCACTAACGTGAAGCAAGACGTGCCACAGCCACAATCAGCTGCATACTAATGCTGAAAAGATGGCTGCTCATAGCGGACTCGCGCTCATCAGATGAGGGTCATGAGGTGCAGGAGGCAAAGACAGAGAACACCTTTCATGGGAGACGTCTCGCGGGACAAGATAGCGTCGTGAAAGTAGATGATGAAGGTGGCGTTACAACCAGCTGCTGCACTTCAGAGCTGCCGTGCATTAAAGATGAAAAAGTCAGTAATGTGGGGAGAACAAGAGAGAGAGAGATAGAGAGAACATGGACTCTTCGGATAATTGAAATTCAGGTGCCGTCTCAGGTATCCGAGGCCGAGGGTGAACTGGGAGAGCGTGCTGCGTTGGTATGAATACATTATGAACTTATGCACGCCGATGCACCATGCAATCATCTCCGCCAGATGGAACGGTGCACAGAGCGTGGCCCATCAAACCCTGCCGGCTTGTCAGAGAAGATGTATGGATGCCCCCACCCTCCTGGAACTTATTCCGCTCATTCTTCCTGCCTGTCCCTTCGGATCTCCATCTTCCTCTCAGTCTCGTTCCCTCTCTCCCAGAGCCCTCACTTCTCAAGGCTTCTCCCCAGGCGCAAGTGTTTTCCCGAAGCCCCACTTGGCCGGCGCCAGGTGGTGTGCCAATGTTCCATTCCATCCCATCAAATGACGCGCGCTGAAGGGACCTTCATCAGTCTGTGCTCACTCAAGAGTTACCAACCTACCCAACCACCAGCAGTGCACAGCAACCTGTGCACTCCGATATTTAAAGAGATTGCACTCTTCCGTTGGGCTCTTTCCGCAGCACGCCCAACAGAGATGTTATTTCTGGATTACAACAGACGTATGAATCATTCCTCCTCTTATACGCGCCGTAAATGCCATCATCGGTTACCGATGGCAGTAACCTTTAAAAGAAAGTGATTTCACACTATAGCTACCCAGTTTGATGCCAGTCGTGCCGACTTAAGTGGACACTGACGAGTGGGCACTGTTAGTTTTACAGTGTGGCTATAATGTGAGATAATGCGTTCCTGGAGCATTTCTGCAGTAAATAGAAAAGGCCGGGAGCCATCTGCTGATCCATTTCAAAATATGGTCTTGCGTCAAAAGAGGAAAAAAAAAAAAAAGACTGACCAATAAAACAGATGCAGCGTTTATAGTGGAAATCGCTCTTTTTTCCTTCGTCCTCTTCTTCAAAATGGATTTATCTTAACGTCTGTTTTAACCATCTGTTGAAATAAGGCCCTGTTGGCATGAGGCGAAGAGGAAGAAAACAAGTGTAGAGGAACAATAAAAGTGATTCACGGTTGCCCGTTACGCATCCGTTGAAATCGCAGAGATTTGTGCAGTATCTTGTTGCCAGACTGAAAAAAAAGATAAATCCTTAAAGGCTGTGAGAGTGCAAGACCTCACAGGGGAACTCGCATAGAAAGCACTTGTAATCTTCTCTCGAGCCTCATCTACAAACAGTCATAATTGAAATGGGAACAATGAAGGTTCTGCAATAACACTACAAGCACAACTGCAATTTCCAGCATCTTTTGAACAAACAGTAAATAATTATTTACTGACTTCTTATCTAGAGAGGCAGAATTAGAGCATTTTTCAATAAAAGGCCTTTCATACTGAGATTAGTGCTCTCAAACGCTAGTATGAAGTTCGTCCAACTCTCAAGTCAATGACTCACTCAGCTTCCTGGCATGAGCAGATGCCAGCTGAAAAGTGGGGAGAAAGAGAGATAGAAACAGAGAAAGACTGCACATGCAATATGGCTCAGCACCTAGACACATGGCTTTAACTGGCTATCCACCAACACTGCTGTGTTTTTCACTGTGTCCCTCATTAGCAGCGTGTAGGTTAAAGTCACACACGCCCTCATGGGATTTGCGCTTGGTCCACAAGCAACACTCTGTCATTGAAAAAAGTTTGTTTGGTGAAAACAACATCACATAAACAGAACGTCACATGGCCAGAAAAAGTAGACATTCACAACTTGTGATAGACTGATATATATTGAACGATATTGGGCCATTTTGAGATTATAACTGTGCCCGCTTGGCAGTTTAATACAGTGGTACTTTCTCCTTGTGTCCGTTCCAGCATCTACAATCAACATTTCTTTGTTTCTGAATGTTTCTATGCAGCTAATTTAGCTTTTAACAACTTGTGAGACTTCCTGGAGTTAACTTTTCAGATGTTTCCTACAGTTGATCCAACATAAAATAGACAAATATGAGATCTTTTGGAAATCTAATCTTAATATTTTTTTTTCCTCCTAGAACGCAACATGATGATACAAAGAAAATAACTGAGATCAATCTTTTAACCTTCTAGAAATTCAGATATCAACAAAGTCCTAAACTGTGCTCACATTTGCCAATATACCAAAGACTGATGAAAAAAAGGAGAAATTATTAATTAACATAACCTCAAACATTTTCCCTTAGCCTAAGACTAATTACATCAGATTTCTCATCACAGTCTTTGGTATCCTGGCAAATCACAGTTTGAGTTGTTCTCTAAAGGATTGTTAGAGTTAAATTTTCATAGAGTAATTCTGAGGTTAATGAGACACACAAAACTCTTCTGCTCTCCATTTAAACTCATCTGCTGTCTTTGGTAAACACTCCACCAATCAAACATTTAGATACATGTACTCATTTATTACCATCACTCATACCATTACTGCACTTCAAAATAAGTTATCAGACCTTTTGATAAACTATGAAATGTAGTTTCATTTTGTAAAGAAACTAAAATGTACATTCGTATTTTGTCAAAAAAATTTAAGCATAAGTTTTTATATAATGCATTTTTCCCTTGATTAAAGAGAAATATCAAATCTGTCCATAGCTTTGACTGGTGGTTGCATTTTATTTGTGTACACATTAAATCACGAATAAATCAGCAACATGCAGTATTACCCACTCAATAACCCATATCAACTAACAACATGCAACTACTGTCAGACTAACACAAGTCTTGACTGAAAGAAGCCAAAGAAGTTCACACAGAGAACCCTAAAGTTTCTCAGAACGCTAAGAGAACATATGTCAGATGTTTTATCCATATCCATACACAACTTGTGTCCTCTCCTGCAGCTCAAGCAGTCTGAAATTACCTCTGCACTCTGCTCATTGCCCTCAGCACCACTCAAACCTGCAAATTGCAGGCCTTTATCCACTTATTCACTTTATTCATTTCAGCCACTTATTCTCACTGGCTGTGGCAGCTACGAACGGACGTCTCTCCGCGCTTGGCAACAAAAGCGTGGCAAAGTCTCTGATGCTAGGACGAGTCAAGCCCACGGCGGTGGATGCCAAATCAATTTTCGACAGATAATAAAGAGGCTCATGTTTTACATTAACAAAACGCTATTTTACTACACTCAAAAATGTGAGCTAATAATATACTGCTCTCGCTAACTGAAAACACAGCTACGTGATAAAAGAATAACTGACAGGCATAGAGGAGGCGGGGGGGGGGAGGCGATTGCGAGAAAAAAGAAAGACCCTGGCGGCAGAATGACGGTTTATTTCTGCTGGGACCTCTGTCTGCAAGTGTTTTGAAAATATCACATGACAGAAGCCATGTGTTCAAAATTAGAGTGAGTTAAGTCCGCTGCGCAGAAAAATATGTCGGCAATTTATGAAACGCAGTCCTGGATGGAGATTTACTAAGTAGAACCAGATTCAGAAAACAACTAACCCCCCCGCCCAATTACTGTGTGCACACACAAACTGTCTCTCTCTCTCTCTCCCTCCTCCTCTTCCCCTCCACGAGACCTTAAAAATGGTTCGAGTCACATCTGGCAGGCAGGAGACGCAGGAGATGGTGGAGTATGACCTAACGTCAGGGCACTTCCACCCTGAGCGCTTTTCTGTGTGTGTGTGTGTGTGCGCGCATGATTGTGGCACTGGCCACAGTTTACTAATGGCTTTCAGTACAAGGAACTGAGGCGTAGCTCCAGGCAATGACTGCCCCTCAACCGATCGGCTGCCATCACTGAGTGGCTTCTTAATGACTAAATACACTCTAGAGAGGCTGTCTTTAATGCTTAAACTTGGGTCAAAAGCCTTGTTGCCATACTAAGCAAAGAAATTGCATTGTGAAAGCTCTTATACAACAGTTACAAAGAGGTAGAGATTCTTGTTTTTTTTTATATTACCCAAGAGAACAACCTTTATCTCGTTACAGCGGCAAAGTACACAAGTAAAATATTGCAAACTGACAAAGTGCATCAGAAAATGTACAAAAAAACACTAAAGAAGGAAAACTTGCTTCAATAATATCCAAGAGAACGACCTTTTTTTTGTAATAGTATCGCTATGCACCATCAATTTATTGAGAACTGAGAAAGTGTGATATAAGTGTATTTAAAAAAAGCCCTCTGGCTAACAAATATCAACCAGAAAATACAAGCAAAATGACTTTTCAGTACAACAGAAAAACCCACATATAAAATATTGCAAATAAAGTATGTTTAAAATATATCGTATACAACATGTTTGCTTACAAAACCTAAACAAAACCTAAACTTATTTTAGAATAGCACTAACCGCAAGTGAAATATTGCAAACTAAGTAGTGCGTTTAAGAAAAATCCCACGCAAACATTTTGTTTAACAAGACGACATACAAAACCAGTCGGTGATGATAGCCTCGTGGGCAGCACACTGATATATAACGCAATTGCCATTTGCCTGTCCCGAGTTCGAATCATGCCTCGTGGACCTTTCTTGATCTAATCCCCTCTCTCTCTCCCTCTCGCTTCCTGTCAGATTTCCACTGTCCAATCAAAAACAATGTAAAACTACACACACACACACACACACACACACAAAAAAGCTATGTGTCTATACTATTTAAGAAAACAAAATTTTTTGTTATAGTTGTGAGAAAAATATACAAAACTAAAAAAATGCATTGCATAATACGAAAATAAAATAAAATACAACTGAATACCGCAAACTAAGAGACTATTAAACGTAGTATAAATAACACTTATTCTTACAAAACTACAGAAGCCATGTTTCCATATTACCAAAAAGAACGACCATTATCTCACTACAGTAGCATATTATTGAAAACTGAGAACATGCGTTAAAAACACGCTGTACTCAAACACTTTTGCTAACAAAAAAAAGCTATAAAACTACAGGCGGAGAGGAAGGAGCCAAGCTCTGCTCAGCACTGAGAGCTTCAGTCCCTGCCACAGATGGACGGCACTGTGTTTGGCACTCTGCCAGCGAGTGAACAGATTGTCCGTGGCGGCGGCCTGGAGGAACGGTAGCTCCAGTGCAGATGGGTGTCCGAAATAACCCAGTGTCAGTTCTGCTCAAGTGTCCCTGACCTGGCACACGCGCCTGCTTACAGCTGCTTCCTCCAGAGCTTCCCAGAACAATTCTACACATGCACACGCAATTCATAAACACACGCTCTGACAAAGGCCAATGTTAACAAACAAACACGTCTTAAGTGGCCGTTTGAAAAGAAAAATTGAAAACCCAGATCAAATCTGCAACACACAGTGAGAAAGAGACACTTTAAAGAAGGTAATAACCTTGCTTCATATACTGTCCCTAAAAAGGCATAAATGTAGAAATTCGACATTAAAGGTCTGAATTAACTCAATTAATTCAACCAGAATTTCATCATTCAAACTTCTGTTTAAAAAGGCCCCACAGTCACTCCGAGCCAAATACACAGCCAACAATGTTACACTTGCAAGTTTAGAAAGAGAAACAAACAGACAGAGAAGTCGAGGGTGGGTAGATGGAGAGGGGGAGTTGGAGAGGTGGGCACCAGACGGGTTGGCTGGCGTAGAGGTAGTGGCCATGGCACACAGGAGAGCAGCAGTGCCAACAGAGCTTGTCTCACAACACCATCTGTGAAGAGCAGCACTGAGATCTCCCTGCAGCCTGCACACACACAGCACGCCAGCTGCCCTCTGCAACTCTCCTCTCTCATTTTCTTTCTCTCAGTCTGCTTTCTTTACTTTCATGCTCATGTGCAGCAATTTTACCCTTTCTAGAATGGATCTCTGATCTTCCTGAACAGGGCTCAACAATGAGGATGCGAGAGAGTTATGATGACTGCATTGTCTCTACATTGTACATTTCTTAAAACGGTTACACGTACGTATTGTGAACATAATGTTTGGTTTTCTGTGATAAATTAAATTTTGTCAATTGTGCCAAGCGACTAAGGTAAAGTTAAAAGGCTAATGAATTTGTGATTGTCTAGGAAGACTTACTGAAAAGGGTTTGCTATGTCTTGTGATCATTCATTATTATTTTCCAGCAAAACTGTGTGCATGGTTTTACATTAAAGCTGCAGAATTGACAGTATTATTGCAAATAAAAAAAAATCTTAACAGGCCATCTAAAAAAAAAAAAAGTATTATTCTTCTACTTCTCTGTAAGATATTTCCATTCAAAAACCACATGCACAATTTCCCACCGACAAAGTCACACACACTGAAAGCTTCCCAAGCTCACCTGGCATCATGGATGATGAAGACAAACTGGATAAGAAAGGATCCAGGATATTTTCTCTATTTCTGCCAGCTTTCCGGTAATCTTAATCTCTTAGCGTCTTTTTGTGCTCAGTGAGGGGCAGGCGGGTGGCACAGGACCCCGAGGCCGGTACACATCAGGTCTGAGCGAGAGAGTCGAGCAGCCTGTCCTCCTGCTTCCAGAGCCTGAGAGGGACAGATGGAGACCTGCCTCTCGTTCTGCTCTGCTTCCAGGGATGCCCTGCACTAACGAGGGCACGTGTGGCCGCTGGGGCCTCGCGTTATCCTGCACACGCTTGCTCCCTGAGCCCGCAGACTGAGACAATGACAGCTAGAGCGCACGCAAATGCGCACACACACTCACACACACGCGCTCTCCGCCTCCATCACTGACCCCTCCCAGCTGATGCACGGCAGCCACACAAAACACAGCACGCGGAAGAGAGTGAGAGAGAGAGACGACAGAAAAATACACAGATAGATAGACTTATAAACAGATGATATATAGATAGAAAGATAGATAGAAAGATAGAAACATACATACATAGATAGATAGGTAGATAGATAGATTGATAAATATTTGTGCTGTTTGATATACAGGTTTGCTGCGAATCTGTTCTCTCATATGTTTTGAATTAAGAACGCTCATGCAAAAACAACCTTCTTCTGGTCAACCAGCCAATCTGAGTTCAGTCACATCTGTTTCTGCTTAACCAGATTCACTTCATACCGCACTACTACATTCATATCAGATGAAAAAATATAGATGTGAGGTGAACAGCATGTTTGGTCATGTTTGTTTTGTCCAGATTATCAGATTCAGTTAACATCCTCCTGATTCTTAAGTCTGAAAATTCCCTGTGTGGATGCCTGAATGTTTCAGATCCATCCAAAATAGCGGCATGCGGCCGTCCTGCCTGCATCAATGAGCCCCCCTCAACCATTTTTTGCAAGCAGCGGCAGGAACAACCTCATTAAAAGCAAGAAAAATCAATTTGGAGAGTCCAAACAAAGGCATGCATCTGCCTCTACTGCTGTGTTTTAAGTCTCTAAAGTGGCGCTCTTCCTCCCCCCCCCCACCCCCCGCGTTCATTCTTTTTCTGCTCTCTTTCTCAGATTTGCTGTTTCTCTCTCTCTCCCCTCCCAGACTGCCATCACTGCATGTGATTAACATATGTCTGGGCTTTCAGCCCCTGTCAGCTTGAAGGCATTTCTCCCAGCCGCCTTAAACAGCAGATGAGCTCCATGTGGAGGAAACACTCAGGAGAGAGAGTGAGAGGAAAGGATGGAGAGGCGAGGGGTGGAGAGACTTTACTTCTCGCACATTTAGTGCTGCATTTCTCTCTCTTCATCAGCCTCCAACCTGTCTCTCTTCACTGGGGGTTGAACAGAGTGTGACTTTGAGATTAACAGCACTAGAAAAGACACATTTTGATGCCAGAGGCAGTTCTTGAGATTCACAACCACAAACGTTTTACAGAGATGGGTAATAATACAATACTTGGGATAATTGTACCTTAAATGTTCCAATCAATGGCAAAAAAAGAGAACGACTTTTCTGAAAGTTCCTACTGGCACTGCGTCAAACAAAGTTGATTTGTTTTAATTGGCAGGGGATACATTCACTTGAAAATGACGAGAATTACCAACACTGCAACAATGCTAGATTTCCTCATTTGCTTTTTCTCGCAGCTTTAAATACCAAAGTAAAACACGGTGTAGCTATCAAAGTCATAAAGGTAAAGCGCTACAAGGAACAGGAAAAAAACACTGCTACTGAAAGAAACGCTTTCAAACACCTCGCTACTGACGCCTAAAAATGTAAACATAATTGAACAATTCTGGGATGATCACTTACCATGAGGTACAAAAACAAACCCTTGCCGCATTTATATCCTGCAATGTTATATCCTGTGAGAAAATGTCCTTTTAACTTTCTTTCGTCAGCACTTACACACCTTCACGTCCACTCAGCACAAAGCCAAATCCGTCAATTCCCCTTGCTTCTAAACTAGTAAATTTCTCAAAAGCCACTACGTCCAGAATTTTATTGAGGGGCAACGTAGCAAACTAAATATTCAAGCTTTTCTGTGACTCCCTTCCGTCCCCTCCCTCCACTTAAACCAATCTGACAAGCCTTTCAGAGTCGGTGGGAAGAGAATATATTTCCAGGCTGGCTTGATAAAGGCCTGCTTTAAGAGTTGGCTGCATTAACAGACTGAAAGAGCAGGAACGAGACAATGCGAGTTGAGGAAACTGTGAGCTGAAGGGATTCCACTTCTTTCGTGTTCCACCGACCAACAGCGCCAGATTTTTCGCAACGGGCTTAAGCGCTTCATGAAAAGCCAGCGAGCATACCGATAACTCTTCTGCAGGGTCTTTTCATGCGAGGTGAAGGTCCCAACTTGAAAACTGGGACACAGTTGCACACATGCAGGGTCCCCACATGCACTGCCCCTTGACCTGTGCAGCACATTGACACCAGGGGAACAGTGTCTTTTGTTGTCTGTTGGTGCTGAAAAAGAGCCTAAATTAGTTCAGTTTTTCTTGTGCATTGTCTGCTTCTCGAACCAAACCAAAGGGCTTGATTTTCCACACAGCTGGAAGCCATTAGAGCTCTCTGATGATCTTCTTGTACGATGGCTTAGCTGCAGAGGCTGCAATGAGACAGAAAAAGAGAAGCAGAGGAGGAACTGTGGAAGTAGAGACGGTCATTAGATCAGCCATGATGCTGTCTCACAGATGAAACCCCAAAGGGCAAGAATGTCCAAGAAGAAGTTATGAATCACAGAGTGAATATTTTTCAGACAGCAGAAACCATGTGAAGATGCTTCTTGCAGGAGCAAAACACTGGAAACAAGCAGTGCTTAAGCTGCATCTTACGTAGAATCACTGCAAATATGAAAAAGTGTAACTCTTCACTCTTTTTACACACAACATGGATAAGCAAAAACAAAAATAATGCAAGCGCAGCAATATGTAAAATGTGTTTGGCTGAAATACCAGCATAAAGAGTTCAATTACCCTAACTGAATTACCAAAACTTGAATATTTGTTTTGGTGCATCACTGCTACATATTTAACATGTAACTTAATTTAGGCTCCACAGCTTTCTTAGCCACCTTGGTGTTGTGGGTCTGCATGAAAAAAAGAAGAGAAAAAGCAGAAGTACTGTAAGTGTGTGTGTGTTTGTGTGTGTGTGTCCAGTCCCAAGCCATCTGTCCGTTCTGCTGTCCCCGAGTCCCAGAGCAAGCTGTGGCTGAGGGCCGGGGCCAGATCTGTGTTCCGCAGCTATTCATGACTTTCCCACTCCACCTTTTCAGCATGACTGCGGCACACAGTGCACGCCAATCAAGCTCAACAACGGTCGCCAGGTCCAAAGAGACCCCCGCCCCCCCACCCTGCGACTCCCACGACGGCAAAATGATCTAGCTCTCCACTCTGTACAATGTGTGCAAGTATCATCTAAATGTGTGGCTCACACTAGAAAGTGACACAGGCAGTTGTGCTGATTCATGAAAAGCATGTCGTCAGTAACAAATCAGCCCCCTCATTTGGACCCGAGCCAGACTCTGCTCTCAGCCTGGTCCAGCCACCGTCTGACAGCTGAGCCTCTCTTCCTCGCTGCGGAAAACAGAGCATGTTTCATTAGGCGGTGGAGTTTGACGTTATTCTGAAGTCTGTTTAATCTCTCATAGGAAGAGGTAGAGATGCCTCCGTGGCTCATCCCTTTAGTGTTTGCACACTAGGTGGTGCTAGTAATACACACTTCAGATATTAAATCTTTACACATACGTGCACACACCAACACGTACAGAGTGACAGATTCATTGTGTCTGCTTCTGCATTTAGGTAACAAACAAAAACACCTATGTCTCATTTCCAAATCTTGATCATGAGCCGTTCGGTTTTCAGAGGCGAGTACAGTTGCGCACTGACAGATTCACCAGCAAATGATGAAGAGAGAGAGAAAAACAAGATGTTCCTGCTTTAGAACGTTTTTGTCAACTTTTTCAAAAGTGAGGACGCCAGCTGTCCCAGCGTATGTAATGCAAACGTATTGTGGAAAGAGGACAGAAACTGCACAATGCAGGCTCTCCTAAGTCCTGTTATTACTTTTGGTATCCTCATGAGTGACGAACACAAAAAGAGAGAAAGCAAAACAAAACAGGAGGAATCTGTCAGTGGGACCGGAGCTGGCTGAGCGAGAGATCGGGCTCCAACAGGAACCAGTCATTCCTGGCCCAGCCCTTCTCCACACAATGGCCTTTAGAATGGAAGGAACCATGGGCCCGGCAGAGATAGCCCACTGTCAGGAACCAGGACGGACAGGGCCCGGCCTCCCCGGGCAGGATGTCGCTGCTGAGGGACTGCGCAGCCCCGATATCCCACGTTCACACACTCTTCCCCCACCAGCAAGCCGGGATGTTTTGCTCCTCAGGTAATTAAAGTCGGAAGCCCTGAGGGCGGGCGAGATCACAGACTGACCTCCACTGTCCTGGTTGAGAGGTTGGTCCCGCTATCAGGCTTCCGCAAGCTATGACTGGGGCATCAACAAGCTGCAGCAATCCGCCCCACTCTTGCCCTTCTTGAGAAACACCTACCAGGCAAATTAATGGCAGAAATTTTTTAAAGATTTCGACAGAAACTGCATGATCATAAGGGATAGTTTGCCAAAATTCATAATTTTTCCACCCTTATGTTGTTCCAAACCTGTATGCCTGTCTATATTCTGAATAGCACAAAAGAAGGTATTTGGAAAAATGTTTTAGCTGTTTCTTCCCATACAATGAAATTCAATGAAGACTTTTATTTGTATTGCTTTTTCAATGTTTCCTTTAAATGTTTTAGCCTATTTAAAAATGCTTTAAGTTACCAATAGTAGCATATTACTCCATTTTACCACCGAAAATGTGGCACATATCTCTATTCACAGGCGTGAGGATACAGGAAATCCACTCACTTCTTTCTTCTAAACAATACACAATCCCTAGAGGAGCTGAGGCATGGATTTCACAAATGTCCACACTCTATACTCACAGATTAGGATAAAACACTTCCAGCATCCTCATGAAATATTCACTAGCGCCGGTGAGGTGAGGCACACTGACCCCGGGTGTCCCGGGTAGACCTCGAGCATCCCTCTGGTCAGCACTGCTCTACTTCAGCACACCTCCGACCACAGAGTACCGCCAGCAGCCCGCTGCAGTTGCCATGACAACGGGCACTGCAGATGTGTTGTGAGGTGAGCAGCCTGTCAACCTGCAGAGGTGCTTTTGTGTGTGTACTACATGCTAAATAAAGTTACCGTCCCTACTACAAAGAGAGAGAGAAAAAAAAGAAACAGATACAGAGGAAATAAAAAGAGAAACTCATTGCTGTTAATCAAACATATGGTGACTGGCTCAGCAGTGGATGAGTTATGCTCGGCCTTGCTCAAATCAAAACGGTCTCATTTCAGAGCCATAAAACTAAAACAGTCCGCTGGCATATGTGTGCGATTAACATCACTTGTCCATTGCTCAGAAAGCCTGTTAGCCACTAAATCAAACCCTCAGATGGCATGAAGACTAAGGTTGGAGAAGAGAGGTGACTACACAATCGTTGCGCTCAATTCAGAGTTTATATTCGTCCATTAGCTGAGGAAAGCAAGGGACACAACAGCTTCACCATAAGACAAATGCTAATTTAAAGGGAAAGTGGTTTTTATACTTTACAAATATATATATATTTTTTATTACATTTACATTTAGTTATTTAGCAGGCGATTATCAATTAATGAATCAATTACCTGCCTAAATCAGCTCGACAATAATCGATAGAAATTAATATTATATCCAAAGCGTCTTCAAAACAAAAGAGCAATAGCAAAACGTAAGGGCTGAGACAAGTCATGGTTAGCCTAGCGTGGAACACATAGCAAGATTTAAAAAAAAAAAAAATATATATATATAAAAATAAATAGAATAGTATGGAATGCCAGTTTTTATTTCTTAATAATAATAATAATAATAATATAGTGAGCCAAAAGAGTAGAAAAGGAAATGAGAACATTAGTGTTGAAGAGTCCATTTTTAAAAAAAAATTAGAATTACAATAGAGAGAGGTAGAGTTACAGGGTCAAACTACGATGGAAGAAATGTGTTTTTTAAACGTTTAATTGGATTTATATTTATAGTTTATGCAATTATTTTTAGTTAAACATAATTTTTTGTAACAAAAACAAAGAACAACTGGCAAATCATTTCTTGACTCTAAGTCAATTTTTGAGCCCAGCCAAAACTCCAGTAGGGCAGTAATCACAGACACATGCAATGTGGAATTGTGGGTAGCGAATACGATTCCACATCAATACAACACTATGTGCTATTAAAAGTGTTTTAGAAAAAAAACAAAAAAAAAACAGCCCAAACAATCCCTCTGCACACACTCAGCTGAAACTCAAGAGATCAAGATGCAGAGAGCAGATCAATGGCACTGTCAGGCACTCCAAAGTCAGAGTCTGAAATAAATGGCATAAACAGAGGCAGACGTCTTTGAACGAGTGAGATCTGCGAGAATGAGGACAGCGGGAGTTAATTGAACCCTCTATAGCCTCCAGCTACATGCTTCTACTACAAATGCAACACTTTTACCACAAATGTTCAGTTGTACTGAAATACTTTGCATTGGTTTGCACCAGCACCGTAATAAAAACGACATGAATCTGCAAAGTTA
The DNA here is from genome assembly GCA_032353835.1 of Enteromius viviparus. Lineage (NCBI taxonomy): Eukaryota > Metazoa > Chordata > Actinopteri > Cypriniformes > Cyprinidae > Enteromius > Enteromius viviparus. Next base: position 8,628,964 of record JAUCNO010000353.1, read on the forward strand.
TGTTGCCCTGTACAACCTTTAACATTATCCATAAACGAGGCAATCTGATTATAACATTATTCCAGAGCCCATCATAAATAAAGCTAGTGATTATGGGCGAACAAGCACAGCTTGCAGAAACGATTCGAATCCGCACTTTAAAACATGATACTATATGATGCTTCTGAATGTGCCGCTGTTCAGACCATCTCCTCCTGTTTCATTCCTTCTATTCCTCTCTCACTTCTTCCTGCCTCTATATTTTGTGGCATCTGGCACAGCGACTATACGTCTGTTCAATCGTTCTGCGCCCCACTCTCAATCTTCCTTCTCTCTTGTCTGTAACAGGGTTGCCTGATCTTTTCCTCCCTCTGGTTTCCTCTGACTAGTTCTGCTCAGTGCTGATACAGCCCTGGCCTTTAGCCCTGTCTATCAATCTCCAGCCAGTGGCATTGGTGAACACAGGAAAGCCCCACCCTGACAAATGCCTGTGAAAACTTTTATTCCATCCAGTCCTTCTCTCTTTATCTTTTTCGTTCCTTGTGTCCTACGAACATCTCACTCTGAGGTCAGCTGTGGCCTTGTCTTTCCCATCCGTTCTCGTAAGATCAATGCCTCAGGGAGACGGCAGGCATGAGCCGAGGTATATCCAATAATCACGCTGATCTGGAATTCTAGTCCGCTCTCATTCCATTTCACTGTCCGCTCGTCATCGACCCTCTGCGTTACCCATAATCCACTCTTTGGCTTAACTCCATTTTCATCTCATCATGTCTGATAGCAAATTCCCAGAGGCGCTCTGGTTGTGTTAGAGAAAAAAAAAATCACTTTTCTTTTCATGGTTCTGGATAACCCGCCACCCTCCCTCTGCGATCGACACCCACCTCCGCCATCCCCTTCCCCCCACCCAGAATGTAGATAAATAATTGAAAACAAGTGCAGGGATTTGCCAGACTGTAAGCTTCCTTTCATATGTTAATTACTCACAAACAGTTGTTTTGAATAAAGGCATTCTCTTCTCTCTCCTCCTCTTCGGGCTCCAAATCCTCCGTGGAGAAAAACGTGGAGCCAATCGCAGATAAATCCAACTCTCTGTTTATAGCATTAATCCATCTTGTGCGCGCACACACACACACCGGCGCCTCTAGTGCTCAGCTGATGCAAGGGGCCTTTTAAGAGAGTCGTGTTTGGCATAGAGTGACAGGGAGCACCAGACGGAAGCCAAAAGTGAGATCTGAATAAGCATGCTGTGCGCACACGCTCTCTAATCAGCCGCCGACTTTTCCGTTTACGCTGTCATTAAAAGCAATAGCCTGAGGCCGTGCTTGACAAATCATCTCTTTGGCAATAAGTGCTCGGGGAGGCTGTGTTCAGAAGAACCTCCTTGTCAGTGATGAGTGCTGTCTTCCATGCTCGATGATGGTGGTGAAACACCCCAGGATCTATCTGGATGCCGTACTAAAAATAGCATTGATCACAATGTTTGATTAGCTGTCTAACACCTGACTAGTCTAAACTAGAGGCCTATGTTTTATTTTAGCAGTGGTACTTCAATCAGCATGCTGTGCCTAGCTGTTAGATAGTTTAAACTAGTCTAACTTTATGTAGAGTTGTACAGGGCTTCTTTAAAGGACTAATTCACACAAAAGTGAAAATGGTCCTATTTACTTACATTCGTGTCCTTTTAAACCTGCATTACTATTTTTAAATTTTTTTTTGACCATGAAAGTCAATGGGATTCAAATTCTCACTGCAATTATGAAAATATATATACTAGGTGTGTGACGAGATCTCTTGAGATGCAACTGGTCTTGCAAGAACTTGGCGATATCCTCGCGATAGTGGTATGATGGCGCGCAACAAAATCCGACAAAAAACTGCTGCCGCGTTTTATTTACGACGTGCTGACATGAATTCCAAATAGGCAGACTTAGGGCTGGGATGTAGTTCACTTTCCACATTCGGCCTCACGAACAGCCGCATCCGCACAGCTTTCAAATAAAAAAAAAATTACTCAATCGCGGAATAGCGCGGACGGCCAAGCTCGACACATGCGCAATGCCACCTATTTGAGTGGCACTTTTTAGCATTCTACTCGCTTATATCACTGTTGTACGTTGACTTGAAAAATTCCCTGCACGTGGAAAGGGTGTGCGGGTGTCTGCGAGCCGTCCTGATGAAGAAAATGACATAATGCAGACGGCCGAAGTATACTTTGGCCTTTAAGCTGGCGCTGCGTTTGCTGTAGACAAGTTTGTTTTGGTATTCGGGCCGACTCTGTTTTCTGAAGCTTTTATGAAAAATCGCTTACCTTGCTTTTAAAGGGATATTTGTGTTTTTTTTTTTAACGTATTTATAAAGTATATACTAAGCAATGCTAAAACTATATAGACATATATAGAAATAATAAAAATTAAGTACATGTGAAATTACTAAAACTTAAACAACAAAATAAATCATTATAAAAGAAATGTTATTTAAAATTTTAATTAAAAAAATTAATACATGCTTTAATATATGCTATATAATATGCTATAATAATGGACCCTTTCCACATTTCCCAGCAGTGGAATCATCATCATAGTCATTATTGTTTGGTTAATATATAATTTTTTGCATTTACATATGTTCAAATAGCAAAAGGAAAACTCCCCAATGGTGTTTTTATGATTTTGAATAAAACAAATAAATAATTGAGAGACTGATAACAGCAGTTAAAAGATGTCAAATGTACCTTCCTTTCCATAGACGATGCATTAGAAACACTCTTGCATTAGCCTAAACATGTTTTTGATGCAAAGCAATATAAAGAATAGTGTCACAATGCACATACATTTAAAAAAAAATACAAATATGAAAAACTTTTGATTATTTACGATGCTGTTGATCATTAAACGATTCATTAAAGGCATGTGAAAAAGGTCCATAGTCTATAATAGTTAATAGTTTTAATATCTTTTGCATCTTATATTTAAAAAACAAAAATAAAGACAAACCGGTTCAAAGGTTTGAAACAAGGGTGAATAAATGATGACAACATTTTTTATTTTTGTGTGAACTACCGCTACTCAATTTCTCATTCAGACAGCTCCCTGACAAGTCAATTTAAAAAAATATACAGGTTCACACATCGCTAACAAAAATACAGCAGGGGTAGCTTTAGGTAGCTATAAAAGGTTGAGCATTCAGACCGTGACCTGGCCAATGCAAAATTTAGATGCGATTAGGTCTCTGGAGGACGGAAATGTTTGGAATTAAGTGTCTCAGGGTGAATGAAACCACCACAAGCTCCTAATCCCTCTATTGAGAGCACACGCTGCAGCGCTCGCAACTGCAACACAATCTAACCATCAAGCTGCACATGACTCTGCACCATATCCAAAGCACAAACCCCCTTCATTTGACTGTAGCAGCATCTCCCATATGGTGCCGGGAGGAGGCGGGGCTGGAGGGAGACGGTGAGACAGAAAGAAAGAACAGTTTAAATTCGCAAACATAAAATTGCAGCTGCACCATTATATTTGATCCCAGTGCAGCTGTGAATTATTATGTGGACAATTTAATACTGCCAAAGAGGAAATAGCAGATTAAGATCATATCTTTGCATCACTGCCAAAGTGTGTGCACGTTCCTGAGCTCAGAGCCTCAGAGCTTGGGATGGGTTCGTTACAGAGGCATCTCCTTTTGTGCGCCAAACGAGATGGCTGGAAGACGTCTTTCTTACGTTCTGTGCTGGTAAGGTGTGCCGGGAGGTGCAGACAGGCCTGCGCTTAAAGGGATGAGCCATTCACATTTCATTCATGCAGCCCTGAACGTCCTGCGAGCCAGTAATTTGTCTAGTCACCAGGGGAACATTAAAACCAGACCAAAATAATTCTTTACAGTTATGGAAAAAGTGAAGAGAAGAAGAAAAACAGGCGCATGCACACATCTTTCCCCTAAAAAGTTATTACATTTTGTGAATGGTATGGAGTAATGGCAAGCATATGTGGCACTGCACTCGGAGCAGTAGTCAAGGCTAGGCTAATCGTGCTAGCAGGACTGGGAACCCTTGACACATAACGGATACTTGTTACTGAAGTATAGCTTACAAAACCAGATGTTGATAAAGACACATTAAGACAGATGGGAGAACAATTACTGGCACACACAACTGCCCTGAAAAAACTTAAAACATTTCTGACCTTATAAGGCAAGATGGATTTATACGCACTGCCATTTTATTGCTCCATGAGACCCTTTCCTATTCGGATAGGGGTCTCAATTTTGCCATAGCTGTGCTGCTCGCCACAACGTGTAGCTATTTAAAAACACTGGCGCTGAAGTGTATTTTGAAAGAAATAAATCAGAGAGAGACCACAGTGCTGTGAAATACCACATAATGCCATTCCAGTCCATACGTAGCCCTATATATGCTTGGATACATGGTTCAGGAACTTTTGTGCCAAAACTCATGCAAACTCAAGCAATTACGAGTCTTAAAGTCAACATGAAATGACGTATGCGGTATGAATTTCCAACCAAAAACTGCAAAAACAAATTTGGGTGGGACTCAAACAATGCCTAAATTGCTCCTACTGGTTAATGTTTTCCAAAAGTCAACAGCAGTAAACCAGTAATATTCAGAAATCAAAATAAAATCTGTAAAACCAAATTACACCATATTAGCAGTCAATTGCATTGTCCATCTAAATGCAATGTATAATACTGTATATCAGTACCATATCAAGCTAATTTTACAGTCAGTAACACTCTAATTTAATATATAATCATCAAAAAAAGATTGTTAGATGTAATCTTTAGCAAGCCTTAAAAATATACATTTCTTGTCCTAAAAATATTAATGTTGTTATGTAGTGTTTTTAGTTTTAATGCAATTCTTACATTTTTTTAGACATAGCTATACCATGAAAATAATCGTCTAGAATTTTTCATATTGGGGCATCTCTAATACATACATCTTTAGAATCTCAGGTCCTTAGAGGCTGTGCCACTTGCATAAAGGTTAATTATTCCCAAATACTCTGCACAAATTAAACTGGTATGGATCACTGCCCTCCTCTCCTGACCCCCTCAACTCATACCCTATCGATCCATAAAGATCCACAGCACAGCACACAAGTCCCATAATAACCATAAGAGCTACATCACTTTGCTGGACTTGATCAGCTTCGTTGATCTTCTTCAGTATCTTCTTTCTGAGGCGTCTGACACATGACTGGCATGTCGGAGGTCTGTGGCAGCCGAGGTCAGTGCCCATCTGTGGGTTCATTCTATGGTCATGTGCGTGCAGTGGAGCCGTGCTGCTAATGGCGGAAGTCCTGAGTGACCAGGAATGGCTCCTGGCAGGGTGAATTCCTTCCCAGCTGTTTAAAAAAAACATGCTCACATCCATACGGCCATAAACAGGATCTGAGACAAGGTTCATTTCCATTTCACGGCTTCTACGAAGTCTGTACACGAGAGAGGAACCTCGTTTGACAGGAAAGGTCCAGCGGTACTGTCTTAGCTGCTGTAAATCAAAGCATTATGTTTAAATAAGCTATTGAGTAATTATCAATGAATTATCGTCTTGGTCTACAGTGTTTCCCATATCGGTATATTTTGACTTTTGTGTTAAAACGCCTAATTTAGTCTTTCCAATAGCAATGATGGTAACATGGGGAGATAATGTCAAGTAATTCAGTGCAATTCCCCATTCGTTCTGCTGCTACAAACACTTTTAATGCGCCAGGGGTGCCCCCTCCATTCATGGCTAACAAAAGCTTAGATGCAACGGACGTTTAACAAAATGACTCTTTTATGTGAAGCTGCATTGAAAAAGAAGAGGTTCATCCACCCGGGCGCATGCTCCTCTTTACCTGCTCCCCCTGGCTCTATCTTCTTCTACTTCTACACTTCAGCCCTGTCTTATGAATCACCTCTTCTAGAAATAATTGACACGGAGCGTTTATCTCGAAGGCACCTGCTGATCATTCAACTACAACACAATCTTCTAGTGTGCTACACCACAGAGCTATTGTCCCACCACAGTGTCTGTGACACTAACTGCCAACAACAGGAAGCCCAAACTATAGCCTCAATACAATTTGGACTAATCCAGAGACAAGAAAACACACAAATTCTTTTTTCGAAAAAGTCTGTATACTCAGTTTATGAAGAAGCTATTGAATACCAGGTGTTATTCTAGCGGTGTAAGATTCTGTAGACGTTATAATGAATGCACACCATATGGCATTGTGTGCGTTGGAAAATCACAGCGTTACACAATTGCATACCTTTTTTTTTTTTTCATTTATTCAGAACGTGTGAGTGGTGAGTACAATTCTACCGATCCGTCTTGTTCTCCCCGTCTTTCTGCTCGCTTGCTCTCTGCTTTTCTCGGGAGCTCTAATTGACTGAGCGTGTCAATATGTGTAGTGAACACACAGCGGTCTACTGTCTCTGCCTATTGATCCATAGCTCTTGAAGGAGTCGAGCCTCTAGGCTCAAAACAAATCTTAATTACACTCCTCTTTACTGGGCCACAGAGGCTGCACTCGAGTGGGTGCCCTTTTCATAAATACATATCAGAATCCATAAATCAAAATTAATGGGCGTGAGCGGCCCATGAATCAAACATTAGTGACTGAACAGATACGGCTGACAGATTCCCACTCTGATGCCATAAATTACAGAAAAAGGTAGTCCTTAATGTATCTATGCTCCATGTAAACTGAGAATGCAGTAATAGCTGAAAGTAGGGCTGGTTATTGATACAGATTTCGCAATTCAATTAGATTTGATTCTATTCAAATTTAGACTTGATTTTGATTCCTTCAGGTGCATTTCAGGTATTTTGCTTTATAACAGTTCAAAACGTTTGTCCTCGTCTGATTTATAATGTCAGTATTTCTGTTTGAGTCCTTTTTTATGTCAAGTGTCAAGTAATGTCTAAAGTCTATTTCTTCACTATTTCTTTAAGTCATCGTTTATTTGTTTTGGAGTTTTGGACAGCCAAAATCATTGAGCAAAACAGTTGAATAAGCAATTCTTTAATTACATATTTTGACTGTATCAGTGTCTTTTTGTGTGCACACGATAATCTACAATCGCTAAACATGCCGACACTGGACGCACTTCACCATGAACAAAAATTATGATACAAAAAAACTGCTGTCTGAAATACTGAGAGGGCTCCTTGCCAAAGAACCTTACTATAACTGGATTCATTTTTTTACCTAAAAACATAAAGAATTCAATTATCCTTTTAGTTACAAATGTAATTATTAAAACTTAATTTTCACTTTGGGCCACAAGAAACCTCAGTTTATGTACAAAAAAAAGATATATATATATATATTTGGTGCATAACTATTATGAATCATATCTTTCAGTTTACATAAAAAAATAAAAATAAAGAAAACTATTTAAATGAAAGTTACACAAATAAAAACTTTTTTTGGTGCGCACTCGGATTATACATTTTTATACTGATTATTCTTTACTCCAGTCATTATTACATGGTTATTTAATACATAAAGGTTTTTTTGTTAGTCCAGCAAAATAACATCAAATAGATGAAATAAAGATCTGTTCAAACTGCCCTACCCTAACTAAAAGCTACTGTAAAGGTAGGAAAAGAATAAACATCACTGAAAGGATGTTTGTGACGTGTCTTTGGCAGTTTGTCACCCTTTTTTATGGAGAAGCTTTATAGACTTCCTGCAAGAGCTGAGTCCATCCCTCAGCAATTGTTACCTCATAAAAAGAAGTAAACCCTAATGAAGCCATTACACAGTCCATATTCTCCATCAATCATGCCTTTACACTGATATGCCAAAGCGCAATGTTGGTCATGTGCCATTCTCACCTTCTACTTGGCAAAAGCAGCCCCTGAATCCACAGACAAAACCCAATTACAGATAACAATGTGCTAATCTCTGTTCCCAGGGAGCAGAGAGTCGGTCTGGAGAGAGATAGCGATGCCGCGAGGCTGAAACGCAGGCCAGATACAGCCTGTATGACAGAGCCTGTGTTTTTTTTGTCTCCTTCACTCCTTCCTGCTAAAGTCACGCTCCCTTTGACCACCCCATCCCCCTCCTCACACGCGCACATACACACTCGTCCTGACACCTTCACCACCCTGAATCTTTTACCCTTTTACAGCTAATCTTTAAATGTAAATTCTGTGACGGGAAAATAGAGGAGGCGCAAGATAACAGGTTACATCTTCACTTCTGCGCCGCTATCGTCTTCTGCATCGCTGAAAAGCACCTATTCAATAAGATTACCTTCTGGCAGAGTGCACGGCGACACACCGCGGCTTTGTATTCATTAAACACACATCCCCGGCTTATCTGAAATATAAAGGGGCTTGTCAGGATGGCACATTGTGTGTGTGTCTAAGGGGAAGGCAATGTGCATTAGGGCGATTACAATATCAGCCTGGTCCAGATGGAGGCAGGAAAATAAACAGAGGGGGAGAGAGAGCGAGCGAGAGAGAGACAGAGACAGAAGACAGAGAGGTAGTTTAGCGTGCGCGTGACTCGGTTTGTGTGTGAGTAAGTGCGGCTGATGGATGTGAGTGAATAAGACGACGTGTTGGAATAAGAGAGGAAGGGAGAGAAAGAGAAGTTAATTGGCAAGTGAGTCTTGGATTAACAGAGAGAGAGAGAAACAGAGAGAGACAGTGAAAGAGAAAGAAAGGAAGACAGACAGTGAGCAATGCTGGGCAGCGTGGACACCTGTCAGCTGGAGCAGCGGTTTGTTTAGTCAACCCCAGTGCGGACCGCAATGATGGCCCCATTTTCAAGTTCAAATCCTTGTGTCGCTTTTAGCCGTCAGAAATGGAGTATTTAGTTTACTATATCAATATTCAAAAATCACCAAACATTTGTTATCACCTGACCAGAAATATCTGACAATAAATATATAATATTTTAGAGTAAAATGCAATTCTCTGTTTATTAAATGTATTCAAATTATTACCTAGGTTGAATTTGTTTTGTAAAAACTGTATCGGCTAAAAAAGCCCTATGTAAATTCTTACACATCCCCCTTTGACTTTATATTGCCTCATTATATTGTACTCTCCGGCCCCACGATACAATAAAAACCACTCATCCTCTTCTCTCACATTATACTTTCATGCTTTATGAAATCCAATAACCACACGCTAAATTCCCCTTGTTGAAAAATTTGTAGCCATTATGCCCCCTATCGATCCGAAGCATGGATTCTGGGAGATGACGGCCGCCTCAATCATTCATGGCCTGCCCTCCGCGGAGACTCACGTCGAGTCTAATCTACAGCCCTCGCAAATAAGGGCCCTTTCTCCCCTCTGACAAAGCCCAACAACTTGCGTCGCTTATTTACAGCCCAAGATTGAGTGTGTCAGCAAGTCCAACAGTAGCCCTCAATGAATATAAAGAGTCTCATACATGATATAGCTCAATGGAAAGAGATGCGAGTGAAATAACGCTAATGCATTTTGGGAATGTTTCCCTTAAGAGCTGAAACATTAAGAGCGCATATAATGCACTTGGCTGATGCCGCGTAACTGAACTCGCTCGTTTTTCTTCCCTTTTGTTATTACAGTTTTTATTCATCCAGAGAAATTATATGGTCTGTCAGCTTAGACCTTTTTGCACACATACCGGCTGCTCGCTGCAAAATTTACAGCGAGCGTTTCTGTATCCTTATGCACAAAGAGCGTGTTTTTGATTTAAACATGCATGAAAGAGAAATTGTGAAGCAACAAGACATGCTGCGTATTTGTGCAAGTGTCTGGTGAGAATGTCTGCCAGTTTATGTATGGGGTTAATGACATCACTAATGAAATGAGTTACTGCAATGATAACACGCTTGGCTTTCGGCCAGAACGTCTGCTGTTCGTCATTTAAAATACACAGTAAGCACTTAACTACAAATGTTTTTACGCTGCTCTGCGTTTAAGGTAAATGAGAAGCACATTTATCAGTAGAGGAAAGCCGCGATGCTCGTCTTTCCCGAATGCTATAAAAACAAAAAAAGTTTACACTGCTTGGTTAATTAATTTCTAGTGATGCATGGTGCATATTTATAAATCTTCCTTACAGATAATATGTATTGCATTTGCATTTAAGCTTAAACCAATGAGTAAATATCTCCAGGATATACTCAAAAAAAAATAGATGAGTATTTCCATATCTCTCTCTCTCTCTCTCACACACAGCTGTGTGTGTGTGTGTGTTGGTGTGGGCAGTCGAGTCATCTCTTCATTATGCTGTGGCAGTGTCTGGTTTCATGCGTTTGACCCGCGTGAGGCCAGTGGGAGTGGAGGAGAGGGGAACAGGTGTGAGGCAGGCAGGCTGGTGGCTGTGCAGATGGCCTCAGCCAGAGGATGTTGCTGCCTTCTAATGCTGGCTCCAAACACACACACAAACGCACACTGCGCTTATCTCTCACCGAACCCTCACCTCCGGCCACCATACACTATGTTTGCCTTTAATCAAGATACGCTCACTACCTGCACTGTCCATTGGTCTTCAGTTTGAATCTTGTGTTGACAGAAGCAGTGGGCAGAGACCTTAATGAGGTGATGACCAATTCACAGTGGAGAGCGTCATAGTTACAGCAGTTATTGCAGGTCATTAGCTCGATTTTCTGAATCACACAAACAAGAGGGAATAACATATCTTAGAAAACTATACGAGTAAAATTAACCCCTTTTGGAAAATAAAATGTACATCTATTTTAAGATTACAAAATCCACTCTGGCTGATTTATTAAATACAAAAATAAAAAGCATAAATTTGACACGAGCAACACAAGCTGTGAGAACAAGCACATTTCGTCAAGGAAACAGCAGTTCTTCAAAATCCCTTTGGGGTTTTTTCCGCCTTAAATACACATGGACTGCCAAAAAGGGAAATAACATTTCCCTTTAATTTTACCCATCCAGCCTTTAAACTTTAAAGGCTCAACCCTTCAGTCAAGAGAGAACTTATAAGCGCTGGGAGTGGACTATTCACATCATGATAAATTGAGAAGATGAGCCTGACAATTGTGACAGGAGCAGCTTTTTAAAAAGCTGGCTCAGTCAGGACTGATAAGCACATCTTCTCAATCCATTGTGAAGTCACATTTGTCAATACAGCTTCTTAATCCGCTGTGATATCACAATTGGCAGACTCATTTTGCCAATTCACTATGACGTCACGGTTGTCAATGGATCAGTTCAACAAATTTGATATTACAACACATCTTTGTGAAATCACACTTGCATCTTAATCCACAATTGTCATGGATGTTCTCAAAACATATATCACTGCTGTCAAAAACATTACAGTAACGTTAACAATTAAACAGCCTTTTAATCCAGTGGCATATCCAAGTTTCAAACGCGTCCTCTAAAACGTTATTTATCAGCGTTTTATAAAGCTTCTCCTCAATGCATCATGCTGTCACAATTATCTTCCCGTCTCACACCAGATGTTTACCTGTGCTTGCAATCGAATATTTGGTTTGATCAAATTTGCAACGCGTGAGAAGCTCGCAGACTGGCCAACAACAATTCAAGTTTATTAGAGACGTTATAGACGGAGAGGTGATATTACACTCGGCCAACAGATGACATGCTGATCGCCAGTTAATGTTTGACTGGGTTACTTCATATATTATTATGAACGCTATGATGAATTACTGTGGAAATAAGTTAAATGTCTGTTATGTTATTATTATTTATTTGAAAAAAGATCTTTACGAATTCTAAACAAATCTTGAAGCTGCATCAAAATTAGTAGATTAAGACTTTTGTGTTGGATTTGCAAATAAAGAATTTACGGAGCACGTGAGATAAGAGACGAAACACATAAAAAATAGGTATTGCAATCTACAACGACAATCATAAAATCCCATGCATTCTGTTGCACGGTATGTTTCTTTAGTTGCGGGGAAAAAACCCGATAAAATATATTTCAAAGCGATAACGATGATAAGAAATATGATTAATAAGCGTAACACGAAAGCTTATTTGAGCGATGCTTTTTCTTGTTTACAATTTAAGGTAAATGCCTAACGCTGTGTTAATTTTGGTAAGATCGATAGCAGCGAACCGTTACAAAAATGTAAGTGGCCATGTAAAATCATACAGGTAAATATGACAAATCTATGCATTGTTGTGTATTGTAGGAGATATCCGCTTTGCGTTATAAATAATATTAACGTACATTAAGCAAACCGGGGATTTAACATGCATATAGCGTTAACAGTAACGTTTTTCTGCCACAGAAAAACAATCTAAAGTGTTTGTCATTTACTCAAATGTAAAATAAAGCATCGTAATAATTGTATTAAACGTGGCTGCATATATAGACCGAGCTGGGATGACGGGAAATAGATAAAGCCAGTAACTGAGCGACTTACACTGAAAAGAGGTAGAAATTCCCACCATGCGTAACGGCGTTGTGAGAGAAAAATTAATTTCCTGTCCTCGACTCCGGTCGATATATTAGATATGTTTCTCAGTCTTAAACGTGTACTTCCAAGATGAAGAAGGAAATGTGTTCGTCAAACTCCAGTGCACAGCTCTAGAGACGCTCCAGTGTGTACTTGGGTGAGCTCGGATGAAGCTCAACCTGACGAGAGGAGGATGCTGTGTGTGTCTTGAGCTCAACTCATTTAACGCGCCGTGTTCCTTCAAATGTCCGAATACGTCAACACGAAACACACAAAAACGTTTGATACTGGTGAGCGACAAGAGTCAGAAACATTTGGAGAACAGCGAAATAATGAGGAAAACGGTTTCTTCCGAAGAGCCTCTAACGCCTGCCCGGCTGCGTGGAGAAGCTGTGGTCCTTTGCCTCTAGTCGGCGAGCTTCGGCGGGAAACCCAGGTGCAGAGTGGGCGGGGCTTTCTCTAGCGAGGGGCGGAGCATGACACAATAGGCATCTGGTTATAAACGTGTACAGGTTTATGGGATAAACTCCAAATAGAGCGGAATAAAAGAGATTGTATAAGAAACGAAGGTGTTGATAGCGATACGGCTTGTTGTGATACGCTCTCTCTCTCTCTCTCTCTCTGTCTCTCTCTCCTTCTCTCTCTCTCACACACAGCTTGCTTTAACTGAAAGCAAACTCTGACCCATAGGCCCCATTTACACCTTGTGTAAACATCTGTTTGGAGAGTGCTAGGTCTATTATGGAAGCTGTTTCCACCTAAAAGTAAAAACTGAAAAAAAAGCTGTAAAGAAAATGTACAAAGAAGACAGGGAAGGTACAAGTGTAAACGGCGATGTTTCTCAGCTGACCACCTGCGATGGGATCACCTAAGACCTTAATACCAGGTGTAAATAGGGCCATAGAGATCCCCAACACCCCAACCCAAAAAAACAGATTTGTAGTCAATCAATATGAGTTTTTCAATGACCCCTTCTTCAACTTTTACATTTGGTCCCCCCCTCAATCTGGAATATTTGGTTACATCCTTGGGCAAACACTTCCCCGACCATCTGGACTTCATCTCGGCCTGCCGAGCCAGGAAAAGCAGAAGCGTCGTTTACAGCCCGATGATAACAGCCTCTTTCACACAGACGCTGTTCATGAAGTTAATGCGTCGCAGACTCCCTCTCCCAAATCTCGCTTTTAACCCCAACTCGACCCATGCGTTGCAAGTGAGATGTATATTCTGGAGGGGTTTCTTTTACAATAAGGGACTGCAACAAGATTATGAAATCATTCTGGCAACTAGCATTTACTTGGCCGGAGCTCAAAATATGATGTCTTGTACTCATGTTAACAATGTTTTCCTCTTGTTACAGCTGAATATAACTCAAATGAGGATATATTCACGCAATTCATGCAAAGATTGAGCTTAATTCTTGTTATTTATTTTCATATTTGACAAGTTATGTTTTCTCAGAGATCATAAAAAGTCTGAAACTCTGACAAAACTTCTCTCACTAGTTTGTGATGTGCAGGTTTGACTCTTTGTTCCTCTCAGACAAAGACAACTTGCTGAGACGCCTCTCAATTTGGGAGCCTGCAAGCCGCCAGCTGAATGAAACACGCTCATGTCAGATCAGCACAAACAGACCCTACCCTCTTTTATCACAAGGACTCAATCCGATCTCTTTTGTGCACAGTGTGCGTTAGAGAAAAGCTTCTTGTGGCAATCACAGGGCAACATCTTGACACCAGGGGCAAAAAGGATGGTGGTTTAGGAAACCTGCAGGGGCACAAACGGTGGCCGTGTCCACTGATAACAGCACAAGAGACCAGGAAACACACAGTGCTGTTTTTGCCGCTGGGGTTCCTGAAAGTTAGCCGCCCTGGGCGACGGGCCGCACACATACAGGATACCTCGCCTCTGCTGAGGGAAAAACATGCTGGGCTTGACACACACAAACAGCCACACAGACTTCCTGCATTTCCCCACCTACCGGTCAGCCACCTGTGGCATGCATGCAATCAAGCCACTGTCTGGGAGCTCTAAAACAAAAGCAAAAGTCAATAATGTGACACTGATTTATTAATTTAAAGGAGCATTAGGTAAGAAATTTATTGTAATAATCATAAAATGTCTCTGTTATGTTCAACAGGCATTAAGAAA
>JAUCNO010000353.1:8643613-8653811 GCA_032353835.1 Enteromius viviparus
GGAGACACCGCTCAGCAGTATTTTGAAAGTGATTGCAGTACCAGTTTTGGCCATTTCTTACCTAATGCTCCTTTAACTAAGGAACAAAATAAAGCGATTTTTTCTTTTGAAGGAATAAAAGGATCGGAATGATGACACAAACAGTTACTTGTCCACTTTAAGTTTCATAGTCAAAAAACACACAATTGATGTCAATGGCTACAACTGTTCAGTTTCCCACATTTTTCTAAATATTTTCTGCAGAAGAAAGAAATGCAACAAGTTTTTCGTTTGGAACAATTTGGCGGTGAGTGAGTGATAACAATTTTAATGTTTGGGTGAACTATTTCTTTAATAAATGAATTTCAGACAACCTGCAAAACCTATAATTTAAAATAATTTTCTCTGTGTAGTATTTCTGCTATGAACTCTTGGAAAAAAAAAAAAGAAAAAAAAATATATAGACATTTTTTAGTCAATAAAGAGCACAAAACAAAATAACAGAATAAAAGCAGAGTAAACTCAATGAAATATTGGATTTTTAAAACCTTTAAAACTCTAGAGTGCCTGGTGCAGTTTAATCCTCCATCAGAGTTGCTATTATCCTTAATGGAAAATAACGTCAATATCAGCTGAAAGTGCACACTTTGCCGTTGTGTCCTGTTTTGCTAATTTAAAGTTCTGATTTGCACTGTCCAATCTTTTGCTAAGCAAATGAAATGGATTTATTATTGACAAGGATACACAAGTTAACTCTATACGGTTACAAAATTGTTCCTGCAAAAGTCATGACTTACTGTATAAGAGATTTTTCTTTCCACTGTAGTATCTGTACGACAGGCTCATGGTTCACTTGGCATATTATTGAATTCAAATTCCGTCTGGCTGCTCTCACTTCCTGAGAGTGAAGGGTAGAATCTAAGTGGGAAGAAATTGACAAGCGTTTCTACCTATGCGATAATGTAATTAGCGGGCCATTCTCCTGAGCTTCACCTCCAAACATGTTCTTGTCAGAAGGCCATATATTACTGGATGATTTTTCACTCCTTCTCTTTTTTCCTTAAATTAGCAAATCACACTTGCCTTTACATTTGCTTCTTGTTTTTTCAAAAACTCCCTCAGACAATTCCTCAGATGAATCAACCAACATACCTCTCTTTGTGTAAATGAAAATATGGAGGGAAGCAATACAGCACTCAGGTCCTGCACTCAGGTATCTCATAAGACAGATCAGTCCAAAGTGGCAGATATATAAGTCTCTCAGCGCTGAAGTTTGTGGATCTGGGAGCTGGGATCTGTACAGTTCTTTTTGAAGTGCACACATGTGAAAAACACATCTCAGTGCCTTCAACCAACCCAGCTCCCCTCGGTAATAAAAGTTGACAGACAAGATATATGAAGTGTAACGTTGCCCTGCCTGTCAGTCACAGATGTATAAACACACATACACACTCACACAGTCTTTCTGAACCACGCTCCTTGAAATATGTCCCCATCGCCGTGCCATGAGAATGAAAGACAGTGTATTGATTTGCCCAGACCTGCCTTGTTTCAACAACTGAAAGTGCTCTCAGTCAAATGGATTCCCCACACATCAGAAGAAGCCTACTGTCTGTAAAGCAGACAAATTAAGAAGCCAGAAAGAGGAAGCATAAACACACTCTGGCATACAGTACATATGAGGACACCCACTACGCACACACAAACGCATTAGACAAATATGATTTAAGGTAGCCAAGGCCCACTGTTGGCACGAAAGTGTTTGTTTGCACCAGGAGAAGACATCAACATAAATGAATCACCATAGTGGAAAGGGATATCAACAAATAGGTTTTTAACAAGGGAGTATTTTCAGCTTGTGTTTACAGGCTTGGCCTACCTCAATTCACATAAACCAAATGAAGCAAAATGTTATGAGGTTCTCAACAGACACACAACTTCCAGCATTATTAGTCATATTTTGATTCTGTAAGCTGATGTATTTGAGAATGAAATTGGATATTTAAAGTTTTAAAATGCAGGACTTAATTCAATACATCAATTGATTGATTGATTAAAAAAAAAATCTTCAGGCATTGGTGTGGAGTGGTTTGTAAAGTAAGGGGAATTGGTAACAACAGCTGAAAAGTATAGAGTCATAACTGGAGTTATAATATTATTATAGAGTTATTACCTTTTGAGAGTTGTAGTTCTAAAGGTTTGTCACAGTCGAATGATTAGAACTGACCTGCTATAGAATAATCTTTCTCTTTGATCCAATTAAATTGTGTGTATTTTGTCAAAATAATTGGCATAATAAATCATAAAATGTATATGTATATGTATTAGTTGCAAACTAATATTTTATATAAAATATCACCAGTTTTATTAGACTTCTTAGACTTAGACCTCCGTGGTTTAAAGGCTTTGTGAATCTAATTCTGAGTGCGGTACTTGTAAGCTGCTTTGCTGAGAAAGAGTCTGCTAAGAACATAAATGGTAATTTAATACCTAAGTTTTTAGGTGAAACTAGACTTGGCTGACTCTAACATGATGGTGGCTACACAGTAGCCATCGGAACCAAATGAGCTCTGCAGACAATTCATGTGCGAAGCACACATCTGACTCACAAGCTGACTGCTGGAGTCTAGAGACATCCCACACTCTACAATTAATGGAAAAGTTCACCCAAAACTGAAAATACTGTTATTATTTATTCACCCTTATGTCGTTCCAAAACGATATAACTTTCTTTTCTTCCATGGAACACAAGGTGAATTTTTGAAGAACAGCCACTCCTTGCCACTCAGTATAATGAAAGTAAACGAGGACTGGGACTGTCAAACTTCAAAAGGCACCATAAAAGTATGATTAAAGTTTCATAAAAGTAGCCCACACGAATTGTGTACTATATTTCAAAATTTGTAAAGTCATACAATAGCTTTGTGTAAAGAGCAGACTAAAAGTCATTATTTTTCACTTCAGTAGGCTGTTAACTGTTTCTTCTGAGCTATTGAGTGAGTGAACAAATCATTCAAATAGATTTTGCAAAATGGATCAAACAATCATATTTTTTTTTGGTGTGTGTGTGTGTGTATTTTTTCCCCAATTTCTATAAAATGTTAAAGATTGTCCAGGGTATTCATCAAAAATTGTTGCATGGAAGAAAGTTATTCCAGTGTGCGTCAACATGAGGGTGAGAAAATAATGACACAATCGTGGTGAAACATCACTTTAAACTCATGGTATTTCTTCCTCAATAGCAGACAGGAGAAACAGAATAAGAGAAGCAAAGAAAACAGACACTTTGTATGGGAGGAGAGAGCTGTCTCTGGCTGAGGAAAAGAAAAGAGAAAAGTCAGACAGCAGAAGAGCGACACTGCCAAAGGTAGGCCTGATTGGCAGCATCACTCTCACCATTCATCACACAGGAACTCCAGACTTCCCAAATCCTTCAGCAGATGGAGCGGCCACTCGGTTTAAACACCTGATATGAAGCCATCCGTCATGCTGTAATGCGGCAGTTGGGTCTGCAGCTGGGCTCCCGATACGCTGCAGCGCGGCTCTGGCGGGCTTGGAAAGTAGCCTGAGTGCACCCGTGATGGACTAGAGCCAGGCAGGCTGCACCGCACCACACTCTCCCCTGATAGCATTCACAGCCCTCCACTGGACCATGGAACAGGTGGATGCAAGAGTGAGAGAGAGAGAGAAAGAGAGAGAAACATAGAGTGACTTCATGCGTAGTGGAGTGGGGGCAAGGTTGAAGCAGAGCGGGAGGATAGAAAAATGCACACAGCTTCCTGTGTTGAATACCAATGATTTCAAAACCCCAAGAGCTGTACACCAACCCCTCACAAATAAATAATCATTACTGTCCTTTAGACAAGCACAGAAAAGGTGCAGTTTATTTCAGCAAAATAAACCAGGCACAGATGCTCTGTGCAAAAACCAAGTTAGCCGCCTACTGAGGCACCATTTTAAGGCAACATATGTAAAAGCTGTTCCAAAAGGTAGGAAACTTAATCATGCTGCCTACTAAGATACCTTGTTTTACCCAAATACTAAAGAAAAATCACAAACACACTCAAGCCTTTTTACCTGAGATTGCAAAGCTGAATTTTCAACACCATTACTCGATTTCAATGTCACATGATAGCTCAGAAATCATTTTAATGTGGATTTTCTAAAGAAAATAGTGTTGTTATTATTATAAATGTAATTAATATTTTAATTATTAAATATTTTTCAGGATTCTTTAATTAATAAAAAAATGGAACAGAAATGCCTTTCTTTTAAATGAAAGTCTTTTGTAAGTTTTGGTCAACTCTTAACTAAAAATGCAGCATTTTTATGTTTTGTGTGATTAGTTTAGCAACATGCTGATGGCAAATTCTATTGAAATCCATTTTAAATTCAACCTACTGTACCATACAGAGTGATCCCAAGTTAGGATGCTTCCTTACACCATGTCTCCTACGCCGGATGAGAGCAGCTCAGCGCTACATGACTATAGAACTACAGAACCCATTATAATCAGTGATACTGTCTACACAGTTGCAATACTAAAAATTAATAAATAAATACAAATAAAGCATAGCAGAGTACACACCACAGCTATAATGATAAGGGGAAATATTGTTGGAATCACGTTCAGAGCTGATGAACGCTTAAAACATCTACAGCCAATCATGCTATAAAGAGTGTGAATATTTAAAGCGGTAGACGAGAGCTTAACATAAACTGGTATGGATGTTTATATAATTATCTTACATTTATCTTTATAGTCTTCGTTTTTAGTGTGAATTTTAGTGTGATTATTTGCTTAATTAGCACTGAAGCTCATTTTATTTAGTTATAGATCATTAAACCGTTACGCTGCTTTAGAAGCATCTCCAAAATCAGTTTTGTGAAGTGCCTCACTGCGCAAACACTGTCTGCAAAGTCATTGCCAGATAAAGCAGCAAGGCAACAAGTCTTGGTCTACTATATAGGCAGTAAGTCAGCTTTCTAGGTTTTGGAACAGAGCTTCTTCTGTATCTCTCACACACACAGACAGACTGCAGTATATCCTCGCACACCGTGAATCTGTCATTAGCCGGAGCTCTGCTGCAGGCTCTATGGAAGCCTCGAGTCTGAGGACTAATTTGTCAACAAAAACAATTAGGGGGAATGATCCGTTACACTGGTTTTAATGAGTACAGTCAGGTCACAACACTAAAAGTGACACCGGAAAGGTCATCACGGCACCACTCAGATACTCAGCCACACCCCCCACCACCACCACACACACACACACCCCCATATCACAACTGCATTTGTAAACCGTAATTTTTCAATACTTAATCACAGCATGAACACACATGTCTAAGGGTTCATATAAAGCCAACATTTCAGCAATAGATTCCGTGAATAAAAGAGTCTATCTGCAGTTTTTCCATCACTGAGTAATCACAAACATTTAACGTGAGAGCTTTGTTTATTTCTATGACCTTGGCGAGGCCTTAGTGGATATCTAATAGAGACAGTGGTTGCTGTAGCTATGGTAACCATGGAGGATTCTAACTTTTGTTTGATTTGAATGGGAATGTCTTTACCCAGTTAAGCTTGGCATTGCTTCAATTATTCTGAGAGCAGCAATGTCGACATATCAAATGAGCGTCTTAACTACAATTAGTAACTACTGTTAATTAAAAACTCAAATTAAAAGCATGTGTATGCCTACATGCACAACAACCTTTTTAGTAAATGTGAATTGCTTCGAATAATAGCATATTTGATCAGCTTTGGTCTGCTTCTTTGAACACAATATCATTAGCATTTTAATCTATTAGCTAAGAAACTTGTCTAACATCAAAGTGCCAATTGAAGTTGATCAATAGTGCATTAATTACAGCGACAGGCAAATTGGGTTCAGTCTGTGTAATTGTACAGATACCCTGTTTTTAATAACTTCTTTTATTCTTCATTTTAACATTAAAAGCTAATTTTGCTCTCAGAAACGAGGACACTTCCCACAGCAGCATGTACATCACTGTCCTTGCCCCTCCATTATCTGATGTCAGGCTTTAACTATGTAGAAAAGAGCTTTTTGTCACGGATCACTGCTTAACCTTTTACAAATGCTTCATCTCCACCTCATTGTAGACCTTTGCCGTCTATCTGCTGTCTGGTGGAGGAAATGGCTCACATTTGAAGACTCTCTACCTTCCCCCCCACTTGTAGGAAATGCATTTGAAAGCATGTGCAGAAGAGCGCAGATGGGCTGCAGGTAAGATACTGTGTGCTACGAACAGCAGCAGTCATATTTTGACCTCTGAGTGCTGTTTATATATGATGGTCAACAAAATGCTTCATGTGTTTGCATGGAATACTGTATCCTGCAGTGCAATGCATGCACTAACATATTTGTTTAGACTAAACGTCAATTTGATTAAAAATGCAAAATAGATTTAATTTCTAAATAAAATACACATTAACTAAAATACAGAAAACAAATAATTTCTATAATTTTATTTAGTTTAACTCAATAAAATGGCTAAATCATGGAAAATCAATCAATCAATAAACCGTTATTTTCTGAATTAACCAAATATCATAAAAAGTAGCAATCAATAATTGTTACTTTAAAGATTATTTAACCCATAAAAATGTATTCTGTTGAAATAAATTAATGCATGCAAGTTAATTGAAATATGTACAGTAATATATTTTTACTTAGATATACAATTTTCAGCACAGGTCATTTGATAAAAATATGAAATAATACTATATTATTGTGCCATAATGCTTACTCTTTCCCAGCTTTAAAAACATACAGTGTATATGGCACTGTTTTAGTAAAGAATTAAGCTAGTATTCAATTCCCAACATTTGGCATTGAACTAAAAACACTTGTCTGCTATCACAGCATATTATAAATCAATCATGATTAACATGTGTGGAGCTGTTTAATTAGCTGGACTGCAACAACTACTGGTTAAATTTATAAAGCTCAAGGTTGTTTTAAAAATCCTACTACATTCTTTCAAACAAAAAAAGAGAAAGATCTAGACAACAGCAAGAGATGGAGTGATAATGCTATAAAAAAGGTGAGTTACTTGTAAGGTGGTGTGCTCAGGTTGTGTCATTACGATGGTGTTGCAACTAAGGCAAGACTGATTTGTCTGATCAAGCATGTGAGCAGAGAGACTGGAGCTGTCAAAGACAGCCTGAGCAATTTCTGGAGGTGCAGTCGCCTATGAAAGGAAATGTCATCAGAATCATTGAAAAGCCATTACATTAGAAGGGTGGAAAATGCTTTGAAGGTAATAATGCACTCGGTAATTAAATGAATACGAATGCCAAGTGTCCGTGCCACTTTTGAGAGAGTCATTTTCACAAAGAGATCATTCGCTTATTGTCCAATCAATTGGGGGAGGGCTAAAAAGACTGCAAAAATGAACTCTTCACACCATTGAGTGCGTTTTGTTGAGCACAGCCTATCGGGTTTGTAAGGGGGCCAGGGTTAAGATGCTGCTGCAAACTCGCATCTGACCATACGCACACAGCCTCACGTGGAGTGTGTGAAACAATGAAGGCAAACATCGCTGCAAAGGATGAATGAATTGATATAGAAGCACTCGGCCTCTTATCAGATAGCTTTTATTCTCTGGTCTGGTGGATCGCACCGTTTCATGCAGCAAGAGCTGTGCAGTGGGGAGATAAGGAGAGAGCTTCCACAAAGAGCTCAATTTATGAATGCGGTCAATATCCGAGGCATGCAACACTTAGTCACATCATCATGCTTCTCCAGCTGGATGTTATCAGAGTCTGACTAGGACAAAACACGAGAATGAAAGAGGGAATGTAGACCGAGGAGAGAGAGAGAGATTGTATTAATGTGAATAGTATTCACAGTTGGACAATGCCACCCCCCCAGTGAGATAATTTCCTCTCAAAATTGCAATCAAAGCTGCCGAAACACTTCAGCAACAATATTAACTCAACGGCTCCTAGGGGGGAACTTTTTATCCCTCTGGTTTTGCCAAACCATCCTTTCTTTTATTCTGTCATTCAAACTGCCCTGTCAATATCCTCAACATTAACGTTTAATCATAAATTTGAAGGATGCTGAACAGAGGGCGGTTTTCATTTTGGGAACAATAAACATCCTTCAAAGCCTCTTAGCACAAAAAAATCAAAAGCAGCGTGCATCAAAAGTGCTCAAGCAAAGCTGTGCATTTATGACAAGAGAAATTTAACATTTTGTATCAGTTATTATAAAAATAACTGAATCTTTGTCTAAACTCTTAGGATCTGTGAGGTTCAGGTTTTACTCTTTCGTGGCTCATGAGTCTTTCAGGAGCTTTCAGTTATGCTTTCTTTTAATTTTTTTGCTAAATCTGTAAAAATGCTAAATGTGCAACATTGTTGAAGAGGTTTTAACCACAATTTTTTACACAACCACAACTGTTTTGTGGTACTCATGGAAAAACGTCTAGGATACGAACGTAACCCACGTTCCCTGAAGGAGGGAACGGAGACGTTACATATGGGAACTCGCCAGAAAGACCAAATGCCTTTAAGCTCTATACAAAAGGCCAATGAATATTGGCGTGCAGTTGATTGCGCTTAGGTGTACCTCGTCACTGTGTGAGTATAAGAGGGCACAAGCAGAGTGCTGTGGTCATATTGGTCATGCAGGTTTTCACTGAAGAGCCGAAGCCGGCATCAGCGCGACCTCAGAGTCATGGCAGGAGAAAGTTATCCTTTCAGTCGAATCACTTCGACGTTACATATGGGAACACCCATGGAACAGGCCATGACTCTGAGATCGCGTAACTCTGAGACCCCCTTGCCGATGAGACACTTTTCAATTTTGCCAGCAGAGGGATCTGCACGTAACCTTCCCAACCCTCTGTGGTCCGCTAAAGTCTAAAGAGTTGCTGTCAGTGGTGCTAAAGCATAAGTTGGGGGCGGAGACATGACTAACACACAGTTCTCGCATGTGGAATAAAGGAATGCAATATATCGATAAGATTATGGGGCAGAGCTTGCAGGTTCACCACCTGCTTCTGAGGGAAACTTGGGCACATAGCTGGCCCGGGGTCTCAGGATGACGTGAGAAACAGCGGCGCTGAACACTAGGCACTCTTCGTCGACAGAGAAGGCTTGTAGATCCTCTACCCTCTTGATGGAAGCGAGCGCGATCAGAAGCGCTGTTTTCAGTGTCAGATATTTTACATCTGAAGACTGAAGAGGCTCGAGGGGAGCTTGCTGCGGCCACTTAAGGCGACGACAAGGCCCCAAGAGGGTAAATGGTGTGGTCTCGGGGGGTTCACCCGATGTGCACCTTTAAGGAATCGAACGATGAGCTGTTGCTTCCCGAGGGATGCGCCCTCCAATGCATTGTAATATGCGGCTATGGCAACGACATATACTTTTAAAGTTGAAGGGGACAGCCTGCGCTCCAACTTCTCTTGCAGGAAGTAAACACAACTGAGATCGTTTTGCATCTCAGTGGGTCCTCTCCGCGAGAGGAACATCAGTCGACGAACAGACTCCATCTCTGAGCGTAAGCCTGTCTCGTAGAGGTGTCTCGTGATTATATTTATGACCACGCTGTGAAAGGCTGGAGAAGTCTGCCGCTTCCCATCCAGAAGCCACACGTGCAGGTTCCAGAGTTCAGGACACCGGTGCCATATGGTGCCCATCACCTGAGAAAGAAGCTGCTTCCTCCAGGGGATTTTCCAGGGAGGGGCTGCCGTGAGGAACGAGGAACTGCCAACCATGTCCGGGAGGGCCAGTAAGGCGCTACCAGCAGGACTCGTACCTCGTCCTCCCTGATCTTGCACAGTGTCTGTGCAAGGAGGCTCATTGGGAAAGGCGTACTTGAGCCCCAGAGGCGACACTCCGGGAAAACGCCAGTCCGAAGTGCACCACAATGCCATGCCCATCTCGGGACTCGATCGTGTTACCAACGCTGAAGCGGTTTCATATGAGCAAGCCCAGCGGCGAGACCGTGGCTGCAGCTGCCATATACCCCAGGAGCCTCCGAGTTTTAAGAGGAACCGTTTTGTGCCTGAACGTATCCAAGCATTTCAGCATGGCCTGCGCGCGCTCGCTCGCTGGAGAGGCGGGCAGTCATTTCGATCAAGTCCAGCTCCATGCCGAAAAAAGAGATCCTCTCCGTCTTTTTTTTTTTTTTTTTTTTTGTTCGGAGAGTTTACTCTTTTGTCAGCTGACCTGAAGACCCCGCTGG
>JAUCNO010000353.1:8658655-8675826 GCA_032353835.1 Enteromius viviparus
CAGTGCATTTTCTCTAATTGTGATCACAGGTGAAAACTGCATCAGAAGAGGAGGACTTTTCTGCTTCCTCACATTCTGCAGCAACTTTCGCTGAATTTTCATTGAATTTCCAGAATTTTGCTGAATTCTGCCCCCAGCTGAAATGAAAACATGACAGTATGACTATTAAAAAAATACTTTTAGAACATGATTTGGTTGTATGTTTGTTTTTACTGTTCTAAGTGGTTGTAAATTATGCATTCATCATTGTTATGTTCTTGGAAAAGTTTTCTTAAAATTGTTTTTTTTGGTGGTTATTATTTCAATACTCTGAGAACAGCTGAAAAGGTAAGGTTTGATAAGGTACACTCTAGCCTACATGGTACGTTCTAAATAAAATCATAGCAGAAACTAATTTTCTTTAAAAAAAACAACATTGCCAATATGTAAAATGTAATTCCTGTGTATTATTACAAAAAGGTATTATTACCCAAACGTAACCTATTGTTCCCTTATACTTACACGTAGGTACAATATCAATACCAAATATTCATCGTAACTTTAGTTTACTTACGCAGTTCTTTGCAGGTTGAATATCTGGTTTGTTATCCCCTTATTACCCAAATATAACTTATTGTTCCCATATACCTACATGTATGTTCTTTATAGGTACACTGTAATACAGAAACATACACCATAATTTCACTTTACTTACTTAGTTCTTTGCGGGTTGTAATCTAAAGCGTTACCAAAAAAACATATGATAACCATTATAATATTGCAGATGGTAAAAAAGGAAGCCACATGAAGAATCACATTTCATCACATGTAGCTTTTCCACAAACTGAAGTATATACTAAAACACATAAGGTGCTTTGACTGCAAATTCTACATTAATTTGTTATTATTTCTTATAAAAACTGTACAATAAACAGCATTTTACCGTAAAATAATATGTGGTTTGATAATTTAAGTTTTTTTTCTCTGCATATTGTATGGAAACTTACTGTTTTTTTTCCCTGTAATGTTTTTATTAGATTTTACAGTTATAATGCTGCAATGTCTGACAAAACTGTGCTACCTAAAAGCTCAGTGTGATGACTTTAACAAAACTGTCTTTTGCAATGAAAGATTAGCATAACCAAAATACGTTTACATAAAAAACAATTACAAAACATTGCAGTGAAAGCGTAAATGTCATGCAAATGTCATTTCAAACCTTTAGGCCTGCAATGAAGCAAGTGTTTTTCTTTTCAGCATATATGTTTTAAACGATTAGGAAATAGTGCAACGGAAATGTACATTTGATTTTAAAACCATAAGCAGCCACTCAGAACAGAACATGCTCTTGTTTTGAACAATGTATAAGACGTGCTTTATAACAGTTATACTTGAGTGCTGCATTTTTAGAACACTGTGTCATGTGA
The DNA here is from genome assembly GCA_032353835.1 of Enteromius viviparus. Classification (NCBI taxonomy): domain Eukaryota; kingdom Metazoa; phylum Chordata; class Actinopteri; order Cypriniformes; family Cyprinidae; genus Enteromius; species Enteromius viviparus. The sequence continues at coordinate 8,660,062 of JAUCNO010000353.1, forward strand.
GAGATGGGCTGCAAAAGACATGAGTGCAGCAGTAAAAGGTGTTTGTCTAGTGCATGTTTACAGACAAACGATGAAAACGCAGCAGAGTAAAATGCTAAAATGCACTCTGTGTGAATGTCCCCTTAGACCTGCAGTGAAGCTGGTGCTTTTTCTCTCGTCACCAAACGGCCGCAAGATTTCCATAATGTGACGTGCTTGTCTTCTGCATTGGCACAAGTTGACACCAGGACTATTCTGTTAGTCGAAGAGAAGTCCTCAGACCCTGAGTTTGTATCAACTCCTCTATTTGTCATAATTACTTGATTGTGGGGGACGTCTAGGAAAGGTCTAATCAATCTGATTTAATTAAGTGCAGTCAGACAGTTGAAATGAGCAGAATGGAAGTAATAAGCACATTTAAATGTGCATATCTGAGCTCGACTAACAACGCCAATTCTAGGCACTTACGCATTTACCATTTTTTTTGTCTCCAGATGAAAGCTAAAAAAGTGTCTCTCACTTGGAATAAAGTGAAATTAGGGCATTTTGTTCTCACGATGTACTCAGTGGCGGGTTTACATTGAATTACTCCCTGGCCCCCCCCCCTATAGTATTATAATTATAGCAAATATAGTATAATTATAGTATTCAATTATTGAAATGACTAGACTACATTATGTTTTATGTTTTATATCTGCTTAGTGCCATTCTTGTGAGAGCGCATTTTTTCACGCACATACTGTGTTCTGTGCTCTCGCAGTGCAGAAATACTCCTTGGCGAGAATGGTTTTCGACGTGCGTATACTATTCGTTTAGTTTTTTTATGTGCGCTAGATTTGAACGCTATAGTTACAGGTATGATAGATAATAGAAAACCGCTTAGGGGGGGGAAATGTAGTGTTTGTCCCCCACGTGTCATGAAAAAATGTCCCCCAGGGCGGCTGCCCGGTTCGTCCATGCCTAAAACCGCCACTGCATGTACTACAGAAAACACTGCAACAGAAAATGATTCTTTTTGAAAGGATGGAGAAAAAAATGTGTTGCTAATGCAATGTGCTGTTATCTGCTAGTGAACTAAACTGAACTGCCCTGTTTTTCAAGGGCACAGGGAGGGCAGGTGAATTTGCAGCATTTCAGCTGGAAATGGTGCAGGGAAGGCTTTGGTTTCTGGTGAAGCTAGGGAGGGGTGTAGACAACATGACAAACCAGAACAGACAGAGGATCATTAGGTTTCCCTCAGGCCAAGCACAGCCACTCATGGAGAAAGGAAATGCTTACTAGCTCCAGAAAAAAATTGACAAGGTGACTGGTACTGTACAAAAGTGTCCTGTGCATGACAGCCCCTCATACCGGTGAGTGTGAGTTCACCAAGTACAAGAACAACATTCCAATCAACCAATCAGAATTGAGGAATAATTTTTCAGGAAATATTTGTTTTAGGCTTATAATAATGGTTAGGTGCTTCTACACCCTTGTTAATCAGCTATGATTTCTCATTGGGATTAGTTTATATTTTTGGACAGTAAAAAGATGTTGATCCAGGATCATGTCTTACTTGGTAAAATCACGGTGACAAACGATGCATAAGGCAAGAGAAGCTGTTATACCTATTATTTCAGTGTATTACCTGCTTAAACACCACATCTGTAGGGGCTGCCATTGTTTTCCAGGTTATGTGATGTCAGAACTCGGAAATTGGGAGTAGACAGATCTAGTACGAGTTCACGGGAGGGAATTCACAGGTCTGACTGCTGTTCAAGTGCACTTTGGCTAGAAGGTTGGGAAAACACGGGTTACTGGTTGCCTGAAATGCAGCATAAGACAAACCATCAATAAAATCTCTTGAGCGTCCGAAATCACATACTACTTGAGCGGGTACTACATTTGAATTTGAACGTACACCATTTAAACAATACGTTGTATATAGTATGAATGGAATTCGGATATACACCCGCCATGATGTTGTCAGGTGTCATGCATCTGATGTACAGCAAGTTAGCTGGATCTGTTCCTTAGCTTGATGTGCTCAGTAATGATTAAACAACCCTTTACAGCCAATTCACAAAATCATCTCATCGATTTACAATGTTTACATTTTTAATAGGTCAGGCATTTACTTTGATTATTTTAGTGCAGTTGAATGAAAATGAACAACTTTTTTCTCTGAGGTAACTTTAACTTTACACTACAAAATAGCCATGTCTCCAGTAGCCACAAATTTTCGAATATTGAATACTCCTCTCCTGTGGCCTCATGGGATAATAAACTCTCCATTATATGCGTACTGCAGAATTCAGCCGGAAACAGTATCATCCTGGTTTTTCTCGCCTACTGTTTTTTGAATACTATGAATTCCGGCAAACTCCCCTCGCATACTGTTTTTCGCATAATATATAGTAAGGCAGTATCAGAAGCCACAATTTGAATTTTAAAATGTCTTAATGGTGAATTTGTTTCTTACAACACAGCTTTTCTCTTTACAAGATTTACTGGAGTTGTATGGATTACTTGTGGTAATTATTTAAACGTTTATCAGTTATTTAGACTTTCATTCTGACGGCACCCATTCACTGCAGAGCATCGGTGAGCAAGTGATATAATACTACATTTCTCAAAATCTGTTCAGATGAACAAGCTCATGTACATCATGGATGGCCCGAGGTATGAGTGTAAAAAATAAATATATATATTTATATATATAATGTGTGTCCTGCAAAGGTTTTGAGACAACATGAAAATGATTAGTGTCTTAAAGAATTTCTTCAAAGAAATCCTTTTGTACTACAATTAAATCTTGTTCATTAATGCTTTTACTGGGTTTTGCATCTGATAATCGGAAACAGAGTCTTCGTAACAACGTACTGTAAATTGGAGTTTAGTAATGCGTTTTAGCAGATAGCAGGTGTTTCTGAACATTAGCACCCTGTCAGGATTAGAAGAGGCATTTAATAAGACTGCATATGCCTTTTGTCTTGTCTCAGCCATGTGTTTACACACGTGTCAGCCAGCATCTCTTAAGCCAGATTTAGTCTTTATGGAGTTAATGTATAGCTAAAAAGAAAAAAATGCTTAGCACTGACAAACCAATCGATGCAGATGATTTTCATCTTATGCAATTTTGTGGTAAGGCTTAATAAAAGCTAATGGTTGGACAATATGGGTTACACTGATATCTAGAGAGCAGGGTGGCCAATATTATACATGAATTATTTGATTATAGAAAACAAAATTATTAAAATGAAAACTTACAAAATCCAATAGATGACGTTCACTTGTTAACTTTGAATGTCTACCACAGGCAATGATATCACTCATTGACATCTCTTTCTTTCTTTCTTTCTTTCTTTCTTTCTTTCTTTCTTTCTTTCTTTCTTTCTTTCTTTCTTTCCGATTGCTTCCACCTGTTTTCAATTTATGTTATAATGTTTGAGTAGTCTGATGAGGTTTATGGTGTACTCAATAAATGGAGGAGACATTAGATAATGTAAGAAATCATGCCAAATATCTCTTAGCCAGGACAGTTTTGTAGGGAACAGCAATGCAACACTTGGATAATGTTGACAGTATGAGGTATATGCATATCTCAACACATTGGCCATCCAGCTCATCTTCTCTGCACACAGAATATATTCAAATAGAGTACAAACACAGAGATACATAAAAAAACAATTTTCCCATAGAAAAACTGTACCAATGTTATGAAAAAGCACCCACAACGACTATTATCGAAGTGCAGAGTTTGATTGGGAGGTACAGGGTAAAAGTGTGATGTATTGATTGTGTTTGACAGTTTTAGTCGTAAGAAATCTGAGTCACAGGTTTCTTTACATAAATCCTAGTACAACAAATTCTAGATCCATAAAACAATTCTAAAAAAGCCAAACACAAATTTTAAAGGCAACAATCTTCAAATGACATGTTCACTTCTTTCCAAGAGACTTGGAAATGGATGGAGAAATCTGATTAATCACATTTCCATAATTGACCATAAATTACTTTCCTCTACTAAAATCATAAAATATCCAATAACTTAAAGTGCTTGTTTCCTCCACCACAGGAGCTCTCATTGGCTGTCTCCTCCCTTCCCAAACCAGCCCAAGATGGATTTGAGGTGATTACCCCCAAAGTCCTGCTGGGGAGGCCCAGCTCTGTGTGCTGCTTATTAAACATAAGTACCATGTAACCTCTCTGCACTAAATCAAGGGATGTGTTATTGGTCCCCGGTGAGAAAGCTGGGGTCAAAGGGTCCTGGAGATGGGTTGTGCTGTGTTGAGCTCATCCTGGGGAGACACCAGCTGACAGCTGCCACAAATCTGACACACACAAACATTCACGCACCAACACACACATGTTGGTTTTTGTGATTTATGGGGACTCTCCATATGCGTAATGGTTTTTATACTGTCCAGACTGTATGTGCTATTGCCCTACACTGACCCTACACCTAAACCTACCCCTTACAGGAAACTGGGTGCATTTTTAAAAACACCATTTAGTATCGTTCTTAAGCCGTTTGAATTACAGGGACAAAATGTCCTCATAAATCACCTTTGTATTGTAATATCTATGTCACACCCATGTCATTATACACATTTGTGTCCTCATAAACCACGTAAACATGCACACACTGATACACACACACACACACACAGCAGGCAGTCTGTCAGCATAAGGTGCACACTCCATAGCAAATGTAGCCCAATCAATACTCGTTGGAAGCGAGAGGATGAATAGAACAGTAATGAGGGAGAAGAATTGGGTGGAAGACTCATTTCTCTCTCTCTCTCTCTCTCTCTCCTTCTCTCTCTGTGCATTTTGTAGATTTCAAGCCTGTTTATGGTAGATAAAAAATCATTTTTTTTTTAAATATTCTTTCAACTATAAATTTATTTTTTGATAATGTATGGCTGAAGATCTCATTTTTGTTTGGAAACCCAGTACTATATTTTGGGGCTTGGCATCTTTTATATGGCATATTAAAGCACAGGTTTAGTTTAGTTTAAATTTGTTTTATTACTAAAATATTAAACCACAAAATGCACTTTTTGAATTAATCATTATCTTTTATTTTTAGGGAACTGCAATGAATTTTTAAACAAAAGTCTATAATATAATGCCTTCTTTATCATTATGCATTATTAGGTATAGCTTTTGAAAGTTAAGGTACTGCCCAAGTACTGTAGCTTTGTACCTTTTTTCAGAGTCCAGCTACTGTCATGTGAAAAACGGCAGGGCACTACACCCATCATAACTTTAACGTTCACACTCACTTCATTAAAGCTGAGTTCTCTCTCTGCATTGTCCCAGTCCGCTAAGCCACTGCTTGTTATAATAATGGGCTTGGCTTGTAGCGTCTGAAGGACAGACATTAATATTTGAGAGCATTTAAACCCATTAGGCTGTTTGCGGGAGAGAGGAGAGCATGTTTTTAACTCTGTTGAGAGAGTGTGTGGTAAGAGGTTATCATCTGCTAAGTAAATAAAGGAGCACACAGTATCTCTCATTCCTGTGATTCCTGGAAGCGGCTAAAATGTGGCGAGCAGGATCTGGTTTTAAAGAGAGACTGACGCTCTTTATTAGACAGCAGTGCAGTGCTATTATCATTTCCTAAATGAATTATTCAAAATGAAGTATTGCCTCGGAGATGCTCCTTGCCTCTGCGTCTGTGTTCGTGAGGGTTTGTGAGTGTGTGTTTCCGAGGTCCTGAGATTAGCTTTTTCTTGGCCTCTAAGCGATCACATCTGCAGTCAAGGCTTCACATCTGGTTCTCACATTTTCCCCTTGCGCTGCTGAGATGAGCAAAAGAGAAAAGAGTAAAAGAGAGACGGAGATAAGCACTGAAGCAGCAAGAAACCAATCATTACACTTGAACAGAGAGGCAAATTCAGTTGTGTCTCCTTTGCGTATTCGCAAAACAACCACAATTTAGTTTAACCCTGGAATTGCCTTTTTAATTTAGTTTAGCATTTGTAGTAAGTATGCTAACGGCCATGATTTTAAAACATTTAACAATGCAGACGTTAACAGTCTATAGTGTTACTGTCGTGTTCAATGTTTTATGCATGTGCTAATAGCCAATTATATTTTATTTTACTTAGTTTTGAAGTACCAGTAATGCTAGTTTTTTTTTTTTTTACTTAAAATTTTGATTTTTGTTTTCTATTTGTTAAATTGCACACAAAAAACACTGATTTAAACAGAGTACAATTAAAAAGTCACTGCCGTTCTTTTCAGCAAAAACATGTCTCATTTCTATGTAAATTAGGCACTATTTGCCTGTCGTAATTAATGTTGCGCTATAATCACCCACAGAAAACAGGCTATAAACAGAATTCCTCATTTTATATAGATCATTTCCATCTTTTTGAATCATCAGTTATTTTCATGTTCAGTGTAGACATGCTATATAGGACTGAGAACTTAACTACAGTACAAGCCTGGGAATTGTGCCATGCAAATTGCATTTTTCTGGGGCACCTGTTTTGCAGAATTAAATTGAGTAAACCAACTTCTAAAATGACGCAAACAACACTATCAGTGTGTGCAATTCATTCTTAGTGAATTCCCCTTTAGTATTTCTTTCCCACACTTACCCCATTTCCCTCACTCTCTTTGCGTCCCCTCCCAAGCTCACCTGGAATCGAAATCAGTCCGTTTTGTCATTACTTTGGCAAATCTTCTTCGGCTATGATTTATCAGTTAAGAAGTAAAGCATCTTCGTGTGGGTTGGCTGTTTAGCCAGGGAAAGCTTCCAGCTCCTATTCCACTCCTTACCCTCACAGCAGATGTTTCGAGCTCCTCTATGCGCGGTCCAGCCTGGATTCCGTGCTCCCTTCCAAACCGCTCTGACCCTGGCGACCCTGTAATTGGTGGAATAATTTGCCCTGGTTTACATAAACACTCCCTGAAAGGCCGATTCTGTCGAGCTCTCCCGGAGGCTGAGCTGCATCATGGATATGCGCTGTGGGAGAGTGAGCGAGACTCCAGGCCTCCAGTGATATACCGATACTCAGACTGATGCAATAACAACTGTGTCCATCAGCACACATGGTGTAATGGTCTTCAAGGAACATTACAGATGAAGTAAAAAGCCTGTTCAGAATTTAGTTTCAATTGTTATGAAACTCAATGGTTCTGGATGCACTGATCAACTGATTTATGCTGGTCCTTTGCTGGTTTAAGGTGGTCCTTTTGTTGGTTTATGCCGGTCTTTTGCCAGCACATGACCAGCATAAATCAGCAAGTCAAACTTTTCGGTCCCAATCAAGTGTAAATTTTATAAGTGCACATACAACTTGTTGTACTGTATACAGTACTAACGTAACCTCAAAGCTAACAGTCTATCAGTGAAAGCTGCAAAACTCCTACACAAGTGCTTATTACCTTACGTTCTTCAAGTGCTGCACACTTCCATTTATAACTCAGAGGATGATACGTGTGTGGTTCAAAGTGTCACACTGCTTTCATCCTTCAATGTCAAGAACGAACAACTGCAAAGTGTGCTCTGCTGTCCCTTCTACAATTACTAGCCACCGTTTACGCGTGAATTAGCCGCTTGGATCTTTTGAACATGTGTTAACGTTTTAATCAATCTGACTCTATATTAGTTTTGACAAATTTCAGCAAATGGACGTAAGCGTTTGTGAAGCATACAGGCACGGCCGTACGGGGATAGAATGGGTTCCATGTGTAGACATGGGTCCTCGCCAGCACCTTGTTTGCTCTTTCCCTAATTGCAGCACTTACATGTAAGAAAGAAAAAAAACCCTGGCAGGCTGAAGTAATGACAGAAACATGGAAATTATTAGACTCTGGAAAAATAGAAATAGTCCCATAACGTAGTTCAGACATTTTTATTCCCGGTGATAACACACATTCTCCTGTACATATATTCACATACAGTACATGGAAGCATCTGTGCATGTATTTGTACATGTAGCTTTAGAGGTATTTACCCCTCTCTCCTGTCAGGATTAAAAATGGATGACGAGACCACTTTCACTTCTCTATTACCTTTTTCTTGATTACCTTTTTCTTCTCGCCGTTATACGGTCGAACCAGCCAGTTCATCAAATATTGAAGAACAGCAGTGTCTATTAATGCTGCCAGGGCAATTGAAATATGTGTGATGGATTTTTACTGCTGTAGTGCAGAATGTCTTTCTCAGTGGCCCCCTGGGATCCCCCTCCAGCTGTTTAATCCATAGCTCCATCACAAGCGTGTGAGGATGGGGTCGACCTCCACCAAATGTCTTCATTCCTCCCCATATCTTCCTCCCCCCTCGGGATAATGGCTAACGAGCCCCTTTCAGTAATAATGTTGAAAGACTCATTCGGAGCAGAAAGTCTCACAGGAAGGTCAGGGCCGTTGTTGCCATGTTAGGAAGGTGAGTGATTGATAGAGGTGCGCCTCACATCACGTCATTCGCTTTCCATCCACGTGTGCTCTGTAAAATCACATATGAATATTCCATGCCGTTAGCGCGGCGAGCTAATGAGATGAGAGGTTTTATGAGCGCTATAATGTCTCAAGGAGCATTTCCTTTGATTGCACTTAGATGTAAAAGGATGCGCAATGAATGAATCACGGTCACCTATGTGATGTTTATCAAACTGCACAGATTCGAAGAATCACGCTCAGTAGGTTGAAGAAACGTTAGGCAATTTTCGCTAGTGATTCACACAGCAAGGTATGGCATGATCATCTGTTCACAGTTTTATATGACCTGTTTTGTTTCATTTTGAAACATATAAATATTGTCGACGAAAGCTGGAGAAATCACAGGTACTGCATTTGAGGAAATTAGGCACTGGTTCTTGTTCAATCAGTAACACTAGTAATCCACTTTTTAGTCATTCTACTAACTTTAAGAAACTTTGCAACTGCATTTCAATTATTAGTCAAAGTAAATAAACAACAACTAGGATTAATTTAAATCTATTTAAATTTCATATAATATACTTAATATTCATAGTATTCTCATTAATGGCAGCAGACAGTGATGCAGAGGAAAAGAATTGTTGAATAGTGTCATTATTTTATTTTCTTTGCACACAAAAACATTCTCGTATCTTCATGATATTACAGTTGAATTAATGTCTTTACTAGGATTCTGGGCTGGAACATCCCAGTTGCACTGTTGTCTATGCAGGACAAAAAAACCTCTCAGATTTTATTAAGACAATTCAGACAGTAAGGTATCTGGAATTATTTGACTCATTGATTCATCGTTTAAGCATTTCAAATGTATCACATATACAAAATATTTATGCCTGTCCTCTTACAGTACTTTTAGACTAGGTTACAAACTTTCTACAAAAACGTCAGTGATATTATTAACAGTGCAATCCATAATCTCAATAGTTAATTGACATATAGTGGGACATTAATGACAATTACTTGACATGTGGCTGAAAAATTACTTATAGTTAGTAGAATGTCTAAAGTGCACTACTGAAATAAAACCTAACCAACCATCCTAGTCATTTTGTGGATTGAACAAGCACAATTAATCATTAAACTATACGACAAAGTGCCATGGCCTTCCAGAAAAACTGATTTTAGATGGAAACACGTCGGTCATCTCATTCCTCAAGGATTTGAGGAAAGGATTTAAGGAAAAATAGGCCCACTGACAGCGGATGCTGGCTGCTCGGCCCTGTCGCGGCAGAACGCAGAAGGCCACCGCAATTAATGCAGATTGATTTAGCGCTACCGCCATGCCACCCATTCTTGGAGCAGAGGTGGCCAGCTGTGCGTAGCATCAGGTTAATTATGACCGCGTGCACGCGCTAATAGAATTCCTCTTTTGCTGCACACCACAGATGTGCGCACTAAATCACACACGGTATTAATTCTGCTCTTTCGTCCTCTCAGCCCTACCAAAGCCACATGGAGCTCCGTGCCTCCCCCCCCGGGTGACCCGTCCTATATGTGTGGAGGAGGGCAGACACAAACGCACCTCACGCTCTCTAATCACAGGTGTGCGGATAGGAACATCACTCCTCTCCTTCACCTCACACTTTTCCCCAACAATTAAGACCCCACTTTAAATGTCATTAATCAGCGGGTTGCATGGCAAGATCCAATTCATATCTGTCAGATGCACTGGGCAGAAACTAATAGGGGAGCAATTACCTGAAAGGAACCCTACATGGCAGAGATGTCTATGACAGTGTGTTTTAATACAATGAGCATACTGTATTGTAAGAGCCATTGTATTGTAAGTTATTTGCATCTCTCTCTTCCTCAAGAAAACCAAATAGAAGTGAGCAAGAAACATCCATGGATACCAGAAGACTAAAATGGATCAAGATGTTTTCCGAAACGGCGAGGGAAAACAGCTGCGCTTCAGAGATTTGAATCTCTGCGCAAGTAGATAACACTCTTTCTTTGCCGTTCCCAGTAAAAGCAACACAAACCAGATCTGTGAAAGAAAAGCAGGAGGTTAAAATAGATCATTTAGTATCTTTACAGCTTATCATCTTTAGTATTGTGATGCATTATGGTTTATTCTGAGAAGAAGAAATGAAGGATGGGTCAGGTTCTGTTCAGTTGTTGTTCTGTTCAGGATGTTGATTGGATTTTTGCGATGTAAACATTAAAAGTGGAGGCATATGAGCAGAAGCAAGTTTATAAGGACTAAATGAGTGAAGAAAACCTGCGTAGGCCACCAGTTTGATGTTTCACCAGAAGATCATGTTTATTTTAACACTGCAAAGTCAAAAGCATGAACTGTTCACAATCAAATCTATATAATTACATTTAAAGGATCACCTTGTCTATACACTCTTAAAAGTAAAAGGTGCTTAAAATGTTCTTCAGGTGATGCCATAGAAGAAGCATTTTTGGTTCCAGAAAGAATCATTCACTCAAAGGTTCTTTAAAGAACCTTTTTATAATCTGAAGAACCTTCTTTTGCCACAAAGATCCTTTTGTGAAACAAAAAGGTTAAAGATGTTAAAGAACCGATTAGACTAAAATGTTCTTCTATTTGAATCGTGAATCACCGTTTGTTTGTTTTTGCCTCTGATCTATTCTAAAGGCAGTATAAGCTACGAATGTTGCATATGGTTAGTGATGTTCTCCGATGAGGCAACTTCTCGGGTGAACTCTGTGCCGAGAGAAATGAAATATAATACAGTGTTGAGAAAGGATCTCATTACAAATAAACAGGCAGCATGACTCAGGCCTCACACTGGTGAGTGCTGGTTTCCTTTGGAAAACAAATAAATAATCTCAACGTTTCTCCCTTTCTTGGCAAGTACATGGAAAGAAGTGTGTGGTTTTTATTAGTGTCACTGGAGAAACAGCAGAAAATGTTTCTTTTTCTTTGTATAAGATGTGCCTGACAAGAAAGCAGTGTTTATAGGAGGGCAACATAAAAAGATTTACAAACCTTTTTTTTATACTATCTATCATTAGTTTTAAATATTCCAGTTGGTGATTAAAGTACATTAAAACTCTGCTAATTTAACTTTCTTAAATTAAAACGCTTTTTTAAATGTGGCTTATCCACCAAGAAAAGATTACCTGAAAGGTTCTTTTGAGTATTTCAAGGCTATACTTTTTTTTTTTTAAACTTCACATGGCTAAATGTGCCGTGATATTTGGCCTTCAGCTGGGTTTCTAGATACTTAGTTTGGCAGAACTTTGTCACTTTGCTTTTGTGCCGGTGATGTTAAATGATTTCAAAGCTTCATACTTCACATTTTCCTCCTCCGTGAACACAATTATCTACTCTAAAAGACCCTTCTTTTAATACGCAACAGCCTTGAGAGGGGAAGAAAAACACGTAAGATATATATTTATATATTAACGGACACATTCACAACAGCTTCCCCATTAAAATCGCTGCTTATTCGCTTTGCTTAGCATTAGAAGAATTTAATAATAGAAACTAAATTACAGTGATCCTTTTGAGGACGGACAGGTTAATGGTATTATGAAGAGTGGGAGTGGAAAATAGAAAAACGAAAAGGGAAACAGATGAAAGGTCATTTGTACCACCTGTGGATGCTGGGCAAACAAATGGAGAGTGGACACAGTCTGGACAGCACTATCACACACACACACACACACACACACACAATTTGTACGCATTAACTCAAAACACACACATACAGAGCATTCTTTTTTGCTGTGCAATAACATATATGTGTAACAGTCTTGGTTTGTTTTGTTCAGTGTCTTTTCAATTCAAACACGTTTTGGTTTTCCTTATTAAAAGTCTTTTGTTTGTATTTTACGTCTGCCTCCGATCTCCTTCGTCTGCTCCACATGACACAACGTTACAGATTGACCGACCCATTACAGCAAGATGGATAGGGCGGCTGACGTTGTGTGGAAGCTCCAACAGGGGAATAAGCCATTGGAGCAGTATGTGAATGAGTTGCTGAGCGTATTACACCAGGTGAGTTGGAGTGATTCTGTGATTTATTACTGCTTTTGGATTAGACTAAGAGATGAATTGTTTTGTTTAATTTTTGAAAGTGATCTACATCTTCCAGTTATGGATTTTCTAAACCTAGTCCTAGAGTTTGAGAATTCCAAGTTTTTCGTTGATTTTTCTGAGGTTAGTTCAGCTCCCAACCAAAAGCAAAAAGACACTCCAGCTCACCACGAGCCCAATCCCTTCACATACTGTTCCAATGTGCTCGAGCTGTTTCCCACCATAGCCCTAAACTTGTCCATCACCGAGCTCACGCCTGCCGAGCGACAGCCTGCACCGCAGCCTGCGCCTGCGCCTGCCACACAGCGCCTCCCAGAATCTGCTGCGCTGCTTGAGCGCCCTCCTGAGTCTGCTGCGCGGCCTGCGTGCCCTCCTGAACTCGCGCTGCCTGAACGCTCACCTGTACCAGAGCCTTTGATGCCAGGAAGCCTCCCAAAGAAAATTTGATCTCCTGTCTCCTGTCTCAGGACCTCCAGTCAGCTCCTATGCAGCCTTTGCGAAACATTTCACCGAAGTGTTCGGAAGAATGGATGTGGAATCGTCGGCTGGTGAGGGACTGTATAATTTCAAACAACGTGTTCTTTCCCAGCTAGAATTTTTGCGTTCCCAGAACGTCCTCGGAACGTCCCCATTCGTGTAACGGACGTTGCCTAGTAAAGTCCTCGGGTCGTTCCCAGACGGTTACGATGTTGAGTTCTTTAAAGGGTCGAGGGATGTTATTCGGAGGACCTTCATAGAACATTCAGGACGTCCTCAGAACGTTTAGGGAACCGTGTTTTATTTGGAAATGATACGTTTTCATAACGTCCTCGGAACGTCCCCGTTTGGTGTCAAGGACGTTGCCTAGTAACGTTCGCAGGACGTGCTTACACGGTCACAATGTTGAGTTCTTTAAAGGGTTGGGGGACCGTCTGATGTTCCCAGAACGTCACCTGTTAACGTTGGTACGTACCTGGTAGGTACAGCATGTTTTTAAGACCTTTGGGGGATCCTACCTAGCACTGTGTTTTCATGCTTAACATATTGAAATATTAAAATACAAAGCAGGAATCTATAATTAATGTACACTGAATACAAAACCATATAATAAATAATATTAAATGTGGTCATACACAGGAATGGTGAGTAAGAGAGAGAGCGATGGAAGAAAAATCTCAATCACTTCAATTCAAACTGGCTTTATTGCCATGAAAAACATTTATAGGATTTAAATAATGGTAAACAGTAACAGCAAAACAATTTTAATAAATTATATACAATGTGTGTGCGCATCAGTTACTCCATCTTCAGGAGGTGCCTCTTGTTGTTGTTCTTCTGCTGGCTGAAAAAAACAACATAAATAACATTATTTACCAATCACATAATCACATAACTTTTTTGATTCACTTTTAATGGCTTTTAATTACACTTAGGTGTATACAACATAGAAAGTCTATGAAGTGGTCACCAACCTATCGATTCAGATGTTAGATCTTTATCACTGTCCCAGTAGATTCCAAAAACAATAGTAAAATAAGTACAAACAAGTTTTTCATTTATCCATTTGTTGTAGGCTAATGCATTTTTCAGTTATTTTAGTTACTAAGACAGTGACAAAGAAAACTACATGACATCTGAGTCTGTCAGAAGGACATTAAAGTCAGAATTTCTAAAGTCGAGCACAAAGAGAAAATAGCAGCAAGAGAAGCTCACTGTTCACGATTGGTCGAGTTATAGGAAGAAAACATAAATATTGTCGTGGAAAAAAGTTTTGATTACAATGGCATTTTTTTTCTTTTAACTCTATATAAAGCACAGCTCTGTATTGTTTACATATATGGCAGGTCCATAAAGTTTATCTGCTGTTAGAGAGTGAATAACAGATTTAGGCCTCATTCAGACCGGCTGTTTTTGTTTCGTGCAAATGTTTTATGTATCAAAAATTTAATAAAAAAATAAATATATAAAACATAGGACCATTCTGGTTTTGTTTTAAATTGTGAAATTATATAAATCACATGCAACTGAAAAACAACTCCATGTATATGTATATGTATATATATGTATATGTACACACACACACACACACACACACACACACATAGCAGGCAAAATACATATCTAGTGGCATTTTTTCAGTCATTGACTGAAAAAATGTGTGTGTGTGTGTGTGTGTGTATGTGTACACATGTAGGGTTAGTAATAGCTTAACTCAAACAACTTACAGGTGTTATCACTTTGGCACGGTGAGGTGCATGTTTAAGGGTTTCCCCAATACATGCATCGATTTCTTTTTCTGTAATTCTTGGAAATTGTTTGGCACAAGCACCTAGAAAAGAAGTTACCATAATTAACTTGAAAACATCAAGTAGGTCTATGCAGTTAAAATGAAAACATTCTGTTAAATTTGATTATTCTCACTGATTAAAATGCTGGTTCATCCATGTAAAATTGTCAATTAATTTTTTTTTTTTTTTTTAACATTACAGAATGGTTAATAATTTGCTCTTTAAAACAGCTGCATGAATAAGAGAGAGATGCTTTGAAAAGCTTACTTAAAACAATATAGTGCAGGGATGTCCCCATAAAAGCCAGCTTTCCTTTTCGGCACTTCAGACTGTAATTTGACCAGGCCTCATTGGTAGCTAGTTTTCGGAGGATTCTTCTAACAGCATCCCCAATACTGCTGCCTCCCAACCGGCTTAAAAAAATGGATCCAGGCAACATATGAGCAGACATAAAGTTTCTATTATAACATTTAAAATCATATTTAATTAAGGTTTATGTCACAAAGCGGCTGTGGTTTCTTGCGCTATCGCAGTTGAACCAGGCAGGCAGAACTCAGAGGCAGGACTTGAGTGAAATAAGAACATTTAATCAAGAAAACAAAGTAAAACGCGATGAGCAATGCTGAGATCCACAGCTGACATGCAACGTCAAAGGGTTAGTTCGCCCATTTAAGACATGAAGTTGTATGCAATCCTTACCAGCACTACAGTGTATACTATGGAAGCCCGTTTCCGCCACTGTATAAAAAATAAAAAAAAGGTTATTGCGACTTTTTATCTTTTATCAGAATTGCGAGTTGTTAAGCCAGAATTGCGTGTTATAAAGTCAGAATTGCGAGTTATAAAGTCAGAATTGCGAGTTATAAAGTCAGAATTGCGAGATATAAAGTCAGAATTGCGAGTTATAAAGTCAGAATTGCGAGATATAAAGTCAGAATTGCGAGTTATAAAGTCAGAGTTGCGAGATATAAAGTCGCAATTGCGAGTTGTTAAGTCAGAATTGCGAGATATAAAGTCAGAATTGCGAGATATAAAGTCAGAATTGCGAGATATAAAGTCAGAATTGCG
>JAUCNO010000353.1:8682076-8701648 GCA_032353835.1 Enteromius viviparus
CAAAACCTTTCATCAAAGTTGTCCTAAAATCAAAAACAATACCTATTCTTGTCTTAGGACAACTTTGATGACAGGTTTTGATCCACTTCAAATGTTGACTACTGTAATAAACTAACAATTAACTTTTATTTATTTCCTTTTTTTAACAGTAAATACAATAACAAGTTGCCTGATGTTTTTGTAACAAATATACTATGATTCCTTAATTCCTGTTTGTGTATTATTCATTAAATAATGCTAATTTATATGTAAATTACATTCGGATATGTTATAGTTATGAATATGTTATTGAATGAAAAAATTGTCAACCATAATTCATAGTTACATTTAGCCTGTATCTAGAGGAAGCTTAATCATAGGATGGGTGTTGTAAAGAAACACTTCCCCGCCATTGATATGAACCGCTTAACATTCCTTTACCCCTGTATTCCTGCTTCTCTCCACCCAGGTTGCCCACTCTGTTTCTGTCCGAGTGTGTGCTGGTGTACATGACCCCTGAGCAGTCCGCCAAACTGGTACACTGGGTCGCAGATACCTTCTCCACGGCCATGTTCACTAACTACGAACAGGTGAGTTCACGACGTCAAACAGCTTCATTAAACATTTGTGGCGAGCTCTTGCTGTCTGCTCCTCTAACTGTCCAGATCTTTTCAGGTGAACATGAATGATCGCTTCGGGCATATCATGATCGAGAATCTGCAGAGAAGACAGTGCAATCTGGCCGGGGTGGATGTGTGTCAGTCTCTGGACTCTCAAGTATGCCGTTTTACATTTAGGACTAGCAACTTCATTTATAATGTAGTTCATTAATATGTATAGCTGTTATACTGTATGAGTGTCAATTGTTCTACTCCATACAGTAAGACAGTGTCTTTCTAGTGCAATCAAAACGTTAGACTGGGTTGTACTTGGAATTCGTAGTTGTTTTCCTGCTCACAATACAATGGGTGATCAAGACTCAGGAAAACAGAGCAGTTAAGCACAAGTCATTGTTTATGCAGCGCCAACACTTAAGTCTCACAAGCAGTATCAGCGCAAGTCTCTCAAGGTTAACACCGGCATGGTGACCTTCTGTAGACACCCTACAATATCTGCTCAACTGGGTTTGAAATTTGCATTAAGAAAATGTAGGGTTGTTTTAGTTTCATTAATGTTTGAAACATTAATAGTTAATAATTTTGCAGCACCATATTGACTTTCTGTAAACAGGTAGAATATCAGTGTCAACATTACATGACATTTGTGTTTAGACTAAAAATGTTGAAGTGTATGATGATAGTATGTTCATTAATACATTGTGAGTCGTATCTTATTTGAACATTTTCTGTTTTCATTTTAATTTGAAAGATTTATTCATTTTTTACCACCACAATGACCTTCTGTAGATGTTCTAGACTACATGGCGTGGTCTGGTCAATATGTATTCAGATTTATAATGATAGTAGTTTATTTTTGGTTTAGTTAATATACTTGTAGGTTATTAATATTTTAAACTTCTTCATGCTTTAAAGTTAAACGTTTTAGTCATTTGTAGATGCCTCAGAACATCTGGTCAACAAAGCTTTATATGATTATTATGATAGTGTGTGATTTTACTTTTTATAAATGTATTAATATTTTGAGTTTAGAACTATTTAATTTTTTCTTCTTTTTTGATGTATTAGTCAATAATATAGTAAGATGGATTTATTTGAAATTGAAAATGTGTTCTTATGATCATTGTGTGTTGTTATTAAATCTTAATTGAATTTTTTCATTGTTTTTATTTTAATTTAAAGTTTTATTTCTTTAGTTCTTATTGATATAAGTTACAGTTATTTTAATATTACTCTGAATAATATAATAATATAATTAAAAATGTTGCCTTGCCAATTAGCTAAAATAAAGTCTATTGGATTTTATTTTTAGTTCAATCAAATGTTTATTAAAGGCTTTAGTTAATGCTAATCACCCTGGTGTGTGTTTCCACAGAAGGAGCGCTTTCTGTCAGCAGGCTGGGAAAGTGTAAACGCACTGGACATGATGACGGTCTACAGCATGCTTCCTCAGGAAGATGTAGCTAGGTACACAAGCCAACACTCAAGTACAGTTGTAATCAAGTGGATATTTATAACCGCACAAGCTGTGCCAGGAAAGTTTGAGATCAGAATCTCTACAATTACATTCTTTGTTTTACAATCCCAGAATTGAGCGTCTAGAGTTTTTAGATGAAAAGGAACTACTCCAACAGCTTCTTCAACACTACTGCATCTGCTGGGCTGTAAAAGATAAGCTCAATCTAGGTATTTTTAACCATTCTAGAGTTTCACGGATCGTTTGGCGTCACCTGTAACTAATAGCTGACTTCTCTTTTCAGGCCTCTCGCAAATTGGGTTTTAAACGTCAGTAGGGACTCGGCTGTAAAAGTTTCATTTGAAACGACATCACCAAAAGTGGACAGGACGCTCTTCTTGACTCTTTTCAGAAGACAGGAAGGGGAAGTCATTTATATCTTAATTTCCATTTTTAAGCGCAATAAAAATGGAGACTACTGGCATCAGCGTCTTTTCTTCTGTTTTACTTGTCTCCTTCTGTCTCCCGTGTGACTGACGTGTCTCATTGGAGTGCCATATTAATCTATAGCATAGCTGTTATTAAAAACCATGAAACATTCACAAGATGAACCATTTTGTTGGATGTGAATAGTAATGTTTTTTTGGTAAAAGCACTGAATATTCATTAAAGAGGACGATGAATAAAGTAAGAGTTTAAATGTTGGTTTAGTGCATGATTTCATTGTTGCACTTTGATTTGAAACCATTTTAAAATCTACATGCTAAAAATAAAAAACTAATTAAAATACTAGAGAGATGACCTTTTCAAACAACGTCAATTTCTCATAAGCAGCCTTCAATGAAATTTTCCTGATTATAATGTAGTTATTAAGTTGGTCTATATTTATAGGTATAGGTTTAAAAATTGACAACAAAAATGGACAAATTCGTGTCATATTAATTAATTTATTTTATTTGATGATATAGCGGCATTCAACATTTTGGGGGCTTTTTTTAAAGTAGCATTCATCAGCTTTATTTTTTAAATTTTTTTTTTTTACTTTATTTTTATACATTATAACAAATGACAAACAATGAACAATTATACAACATACACCTTCCTTGACAGCAGCAGTGACTTAAAAAATAATAATAGAATTAAGTAAAAAAAAAAAATTACAACATTATCAAAAAATGCAAATGTTCATGATTTGTAAAATAATTTCTTATTTGTAAGTATCAAAAGAAATCATTTGATGATAACATACATTTTTCTTTAAGATCAGAAAATGACTGCAATACACTTCCATTAAATAACTGATCAATTATTATAAGACCCTTGTCAGACCATTGTTTGAAAGTAGCATCCCACCTAGAGGGTAAAAAATTCCTGATAAGTTTGTCACTTTTTATTTATTTTTTATTTGTATTATTTATTAATACTTCAACCAGGACGTATTGCATTGATCAAATCTGACAGTAAAGACATTCATAATGTTATAAAGGATTCTATTACAAATGCTGTCATGAGAATAGCAAGACATGTTTTCAACATTGACAATAATAGGAAATGTTTCTTAAACACCAAATCAGCATGCTAAAATGATTTCTGAAGGATCATGTGAAGTAATAGCTGCTAATACTCAGTTTTAAAATAAAATATTAAAATACAAAAAAGTTTTTCAATTAAATTAAAAATGAAGTTTTTTGTAGTACTTCACACTTGTTTATTTTTGATCAGTTAAACGCAGCTTTGGTTAATATAAGAGACTTCTTTCATATACCTTTAAAAATCTAACAATCCTAAACTTTTGAACCGCAGAGTAAGTGTTTCTTCAATGTCAAGAATAATCACAAGGAAGTAGTTTTAGAAAACAAAAGGCGATTAAAAGACACAAAAAAAGGAAACGTTTCCTCTTTAGTCGTCAACGCCAGGCATCCTGCAGTCTTTCTCTGTATTCGTTTTTGTCAGTGACTCCCTGAAGAGAAACATTAACCCAAACCGACCTTGTGCTGTTATTTACTGCCACAGGAACCCCGAATTAATGCATGAGAGTGAGAGAAATCGCGATAAATGCAGATGACTGCATGGGAAAATCTGCTTCAGGCCACGCTGGACTGCAGAGCGATCTATAATATTCCATTAAATTTACAAAGTTTGGGAAGCTGCATTAACTCTGATCAATCCAGTTGCATAAGACAGGCGAGCAGACCTTGAGTGACACGAGTGTTGGTTATGCACGTTTTTATTGTCCTCAGTTGTGTAATAGCAGACTGGTGGATGATAAGCTGTATCCTGAAACCGTCACCCCCCAAACAATGCTCTCCTCTGCTGGAATTGTAAAGTGTTTTTCCCAAGCCACCAGGAGTGATGACGGGGGAGACTGTTGGCCCGCCTTACCACCACTCCACCCCATCCTCCGTCCACCTTTATCAGTACGGAGCGGCTGTGTGCGTGAGCACAGATCACCTGAAGTTTCACACAGGCAAGATGACCTCAGCGGAGTCCAAGTCAGAGCTCTTTACAGTAGCCACCGGTGATGGAGATCAGAATCAGCCTAAGAAGTTGTCCTTCTATGAGCACTACATTCAGCCGTGCCTGGCCGAGGTGCTCGGCTCCACTCTCTTCATGTTTGTGGGCTGTGTGTCGGTCATGGGAAACGTGGGCATCAGCGGGAGCATCCAGCCTGCCCTGGCACACGGACTAGCACTGGCTATAGCAATTGCCATTTTTGGAGAAATCAGGTAACTGCCTGCCATTTTCTGTGTGCTTGATTTAGCAAATGACTTTGAAATCAAGAATAAAAATCGAAAATAATTTATTGAGATCTTAAACAATGTATTGATGGTCTATGTATTGATTAGGTCTAATATATTTATATTATTAACAATATTACATCAAACATCTAAACTGAACACTGAATATGTATATATGACTGTATGAAGGTAAGCAAATACTATAATCTGAATTACTTCAATTATTACTTAAACATTTAATACTTCAAATATTAAAAAAAAATATATATATATATATATATATATATTTTTTTTTTTTCCTTGATTTTATAAATAATTTAAACGATTTTTAGGTTACATTTAAAATGCAATTCTATTTTATTATATATAAGTCAAAATAAGTTTTAAATATGAAAGATTCAATATATTCTTGTATGATTTATTTGATTTTATGTTTAATTTAATTGATCTTTTTTTTATGTATTAATGTATTTAATTTTATTTGGAGAAAATCAAATGCAGCCATTCATTCCGAACCGAAAACTGTATGCTTGATTGATCTGATCATGTTTTCCAGTGGTGGTCACTTCAATCCAGCCGTATCTGTGTGTGTTTACCTCATCGGGGGAATGGAACTGATGCTTCTGCTGCCCTATGTGCTCTCACAAATGTTAGGTGGAGTGATTGCTGCCAGCCTCGCCAAAGTACGTGGCTAAACCTCTCTATTAAACTAATATTTGTGACTTGACGTGCAGTGCAAATGACTGAAAGTTCAATCATTAACACTGACAAAAATGCCATGAAAATAAACTTCCCTTTTCCATGACTCAAGAGTAATCTTTTTACAGGCTGTCACTACGAATGAAGCATTTGCGAATGCAACAGGAGCAGCGTTTGATGCTGTTCAGTCCTCTCATGGCACTGGCTCTGCGACTGTGGCGGAAATGATTATGACGCTGTTCTTGACTATGGTTGTGAGCATGGGTGCCGTGAACGGAAGGACCCGAAGTCAACTGGCTCCTTTCTGTATTGGACTTACAGTGACTGCAAATATTCTGGCTGGGTATGAAGCTAATATTTCATGCAAACTATAAAAGGAAACGACAATAGCGTGATGTACAGAATAGTGTATTTTATATAAGACACCCTTAGACTGTTCTGCAGGGTTAAAACTGTGAACATTGATGCTTTAATAAACATGTTAATTTAATTATTATTATACTGGAAACATTTGAGTGCAAAACAGTAAAAAAAAAAGTTGAAAAAATTTAATGTTTATAAACACGTCTATACGATTTATATTAAATGTAATTATTTAATACATAATTGTGATAAAAATAGAAATATAAAAACAAATATGGCTGAGATTGTTCTCATTTTGGGACTTGTTTTATTGTGGAGTCAGAAGTGTTTTTAATGAACATGAACTGAAAATCACAGGATATGTTACAGGAAACAAAGACATTAAACGGCCTTAGAACAATAATGGCAATAGGAAACAATGAATCCTAACAATAAAATGTGTTAATGTGCTGTATCTGGGTCACTGATTTTGTCTTCGGTGTTGAACAGGGGTGGAATATCAGGAGCATGCATGAATCCAGCACGGGCCTTCGGGCCAGCAATAGTGTCCGGTCACTGGGAGTACCACTGGATATATTGGGTGGGACCTTTGACTGGCGCACTGGTCACTGTCAGTCTTGTGAGGTATGCCTGCTGCTCACTACTACCATGCACTATCACTAATTTTCTTCATTTAAAAAGAAAGGCTTTAAATCCTGATATGTACAGTAATATGTGAGCATCTAGAAGTATCTGAATGATTGTGTTATTCATCCTAGGTTGGTAGTAGGAGACAAGAAGACTCGTGTCATTTTCAAGTGATGGAGAGGCACCTCAGAGGATCTCATTTTGCAAGCTTTTTAAAGTCAAGATAACTTGCAAAGCATTGTATGATATTGTCAAACATTTATATTAGTGCAGTATTCTAAACCTTTCTGTATTCTGATGCTTTATTGTCTCTGTGCCAAAAGTATTTGTTGTTTTAGTTTTTATAGCCTGCCGTAATGTTTTCTGATGTTTTCTGTTAATAAACTGTTTTTTGTTAAAAATCACCTGTATGTAGTTTTTCTTCATTTAGCATTACATAAAGTGAATATAAAAAGTTTATTTTAATTTATTTGAATGATAATAGATTTTTTTTTTAAGCATGTTAACATAAAACACCTATATATGTCACACACACACACACACACACATGTTGGTTTTTGTGATTTATGAGGACTCTCCATAGGCATAATGGTTTTTACACAGGACAAACTGTATGTGGTATTGCCCTACACCTACCCTACACCTAAACCTACCCCTTACAGAAAACTGTGTGCATTTTTAGATTTTCAAAAAAACACCATTTAGATACCAATCTATTCACAAAGTTGGGTTGGTAGCTGGGTCTATACTAAGATATGACTTTCACCGTGACTAGTTTTCTAAACTACTGTACGTGTGAGCTTCGATTCTTATCACCTGTCGTCCGTGATCGTCATGTACCATTTCGGACGGGACTAACATCTCCGTGTTTATTACAGAGGGTGTGTTTTGTACATCTGGGCGTCACCGAGATCACGCGCTCTGTATGTGTGCAGTGCTATAGTCATTCAGATTACAATTACTGTACAGTAGTTCCCAACCTTTTTTAACTCATTTCATAATGGAAATTTTTCCCGCATATGGGACATGTGCGCGCTCGAGAACACTTTTAAAATTAATAATAGTTTTAAAAGAGTTTATATAATTATAAAAAAAGCTAAATTTTGCACAAAATAAATTTGATTTAAAATGTAGCCATGTGCAGTAATACTGAATGATAATGTGATATTCTTCTGGTTTGACAGACAAGGCTTAAAATGAAAAAGTCACAGACTAAAATGCATGTTTGAACTGCTTCAACTGAAAATATCTTGCTCTGACATATCTTAAAATTTTGTAAAGGATGCATTCATATCTTAATTTAACTAAGGCCTAGTTCTGGTTTAAGATATGCCAAGTTTCTTAAACTGGGCCATTGTGTTGATAATAATAATCTTATTGAATTGAACTGTTAAACCAAGATTCACACCCCTACTTTTAAGATGCCAGTACTGACACACATATATCTCAAATATCATAAGGATTTACTTTTAGTTATTATTTAGGTAGCACACATATTCTGAATGCCTTTGGCAGAATTCTAATGAGCCATTTTAATCTAGATTTAAAAAATGTATCTATGCCCACCCCTAATATACCCCCACACGTACAGATATAATTCAATGCTTAGTTTGGCAGTTTACACTAAAATCAGCCCAGTCTCATGAATATGAGAAATAGTACGGCCAATAAAAATGAACACTTACATATAAAACGTATTTATACAAAAAGATGTATTTTGGCGTATATATGGCACGCACGTGTTTGGTGTGCATGATATTGCCGTGCACACAGTATGATACTCATTTTTTGCATACATATGATACTCATTTACCCCACAAACCTAACCCTACCTATCACTTAGCATAAACACGTCCATTTTTGCGTATCTGTACCACGAGTTTTACTTTTTATTTGGCATACTACTTATACACCTACATCAGGTAGTTTAAATAAGGAATGCATCAATACATTTCTGGTAAATATCCAGTACTGACCAAAATAAGCGAAGGCCTCTAATATTGATCAATAACAAATATGATGCAAATATATTGTGCCTGCCTACATACGGCACCTGCATAAATTTACGAGATAGTCTTGTCATTCATTTTAGCAAATTAACACACACACACTCTCATGCAGAGCATGCCACACACTTCCACATCTACAAAACGCACACGCACAGGCACCAGATGGACCTCAGAGCAATAAAGCAGAAGGAAAAAAATCTTTTGTTCTTTCAGTAGTGTATCTGCAAATCTATTAACATTGTCCCTTCTTTCCTCCTTTCCTTCATTCTCTCTCTCTCTCTCTCTCTCTCTCTCTGCGCAGATGTTACAGGCACATTCCATTACACCTACACGTCATTACACTTAATGGCTCGTTCAGATGAAAGCCGAGTGTGGACCTCATCTGTGACAGGACCCCAGAGCTGCATTTCTTGCTCCTTCTAACCATGCTTCTCTCCGCTCCCCAGGCTCCCAGACTAACTCCCCGCTCAGAGAAGCGTGCGTAGCCCAGGGCCAAACATTTCCCTCTGCTCCCTTCTTGTCCAGGTTTTCCTATAAGATGGGCTCCAAGAACTAAAACACACAAATATTCCCAAAACAACGTAATGCTGTTTACCATTTGTAGTCAATACATTATAAAATGTTAAAATAAAGTACTTTCATTATCTTTACTGTCATACATACTGTATATTATATTCAAAGGGACATTTAAAAAAATTCTCATGTTATTCCAAATGTTCTTTCTGACAGTCTATGGCATCTTATCAAAATTTGAATTAATTCAGGAATAAAAAGAATGTTTAAATTATTAACTGTTTGAACACATCAATTCAAAAGACTTCTCATCATTTGCATTAGTCTCATGCTACCATCAAGTCTTTTTTGGATCTTGCAAAGTTTCAATTTCATACTATTGACAAAAACTGCTTAAGTATTCTTTTAGTATTTTGAGTTCAGCAGAATCAAGTCTTTCAGAGTTGGAAAAACATGAGCTTAATAAATTATGACAGAATTACATTTTTTGGGGGTAAACAATTTTTGTATGAAATAGGGCCATTTAGACAATTTTTTTAATTGCTATATACATTTTAATAATTAAAAAGCATCTCTAATGTATAGAAACATATGCAATTTAACAATAATTTATTGAAAGTTTAACAAAAAAAGCATTTTATTTAGGGCCCAATAAAATGTTAATTTATTTCCCCCAAATTCTATCACGTTTTCAGCTTTTCTGGATTCAGGTTTAATGGGTAATATTAATTTTCAAAAATCAGGCCTGTTATTAACTGAATTCATAAAACTTTTTTTAATTTATTATTTTTATTTATTTATTATTTTACAATAATTGGCCTCTAAAGTCTGAATAATTGTACAGCCCTACTTTAGTTTTATCCAAAATTCCACTATATTCCGCATGATTCTGTAAATTTCATTTCTATTCCTAAATTCTTTGATTCTGCGATTTTTGCACCACAGGCCCTAAAACTGCGGCGAGAACCAATGTTTATTCAGTCTTTCCTGTTCCAAAGCCAAACTTACAAGTGTTGTACCAACTCCCTCCAACAGCACAGGTGTCTCTAATGACGGTGTTGTGGCTTTTGAAGAGAGCTCAAGGTCTGAATTCCCTGCAGTATTTTCCCTCTACATGGTGAACAAAGAATTAAGATTAGACGAGTAGGAACTCACTCCCACCCTGGGCTGCCGAGGCGTTTCCATCCATCTCTGCTCTGCTATCATCATATTAACATAGATGACAATCTGGCGAGAAGGTGCTGATCAAAGATAAATTTCACACCCTGGCTCAGCTTCCTCTAATTACGCCATCTGTGGCACGTTCCTTCGTGCCATGCCGGGTGCAGATCTGTCAAACGCTGTGCATCAACGGGAATGCACCGGAGACTAATCACCCCCCAAACCTCATGCTCACGGAGAGCTACTCCCCCACCCCATTACACTCCTCGGCAATGCAGACAATCCAGAACACCCCCACACTGCTCTATCAATCCAGCTCCACACTAGATATTGCTATAGATTTTATTATTGACACATTACATTTGCGTTCCAAGTAAGTAGAGAGCAAACAATTCCCATAAACAATAAAACAGACTCATAAAAACACTTAATAGTATACTCCACCATTAGGCATGAGTGTTGCCTTATTAAATGATATAAAATAGGAATTGCTGGGCAGATTCAGAGTTAATTATACATCAAGCTAAACAAACATCACGAGCAGTAGTGCATATGACGCACAGACAGTGGATAGATCGAACATTCTTAATGATAATTGCATTTGGATTTCTTTTTATCAAAAATTTGGATAAAGTAGTGAAGACAGTATGAACTTTACATGTGCGACATGAGCTGGTCCGTGTGTAATGCTTCCATCAGATCACTTTCTAAGTGGGAACCGTTTCTTTTCACGTAGAAATCAGTGAAAGACTGTGTACGCATTTGTCCTCGGGGTTCCCCTGAAACAAGATTTCTGTATTTTGTATGTTGGATATTTATAATTTGAGATTGTTGCAGCCACAATACTCTTCCAAGCAGATTCAGTCACTCTTAACATGCCCCACTTCATCAGATAACATAATCTGTAGAACCATCAAGATAATCAGGACTTTATCTAGGATTGCTGGAAGGGAAGAATTCAGGCCAAAATGTGCCCAATTATCTTGTGCCTTGCTTGTGTCAACTTAAAAGCATATTTTTACTGAAAAGGACATTTAATCATTGTTTTATAGGGGACTTTGATTATGATTTAACTTATATTTAGGTAGTGTTTGCTGTTTGCAAAGTTACGATGCTCAAAGTTCTATGCAAAGGGAGATATTTTCTTTTATATAAATTTTTTTTTGTCTTTTATGTTTTACTCACCCTCAAGGCATCCTAGGTGTATATGACTTGTTTGTTTCAGACAAATTACATTGACTTGTTAAATAAAAAAAAATTCCATGGCTCTTCGAAGTGTTAGAGTGGGGGTAGGCCGGTATTGATTGTTCAACACCTCAAAAGTAGTTAAATTAAGTTAATCACAACACACTGGGCAAATTTCTAAGGGAGGGGCTTCATAGAAGTTAAAACACCTTAAAAAATAGTGAAGCATAAACACATTTCAGTGCAACCCATAAACACAATTAAGACTTGAAAATACTGTAGCTGATTGTCACACCCCTGGACTGTTTGTTGTTGTTGTCATTCCCCATGTGCTCTGTCTCAGTTTGACCAAGATTCTGTCTTCTGTTAGTTGTGTCATTGTGTTCAGGGGTGTCGTTTTAATTATCCATCATTGTCATCCCTTTATAATTTCTCCTCAGTTCAGTATGCGTCGTCCAGTATTAACGTTATGTCGTGTGTGTACTACCCTACCTGTCTGTTTGCTTCGCTGGATTATTAAAAGAGTTGTTATTTGTCATTTGGAATCGCATTTCATTCGTTCCAGCACCACACACCCGTGACACTGATTGACCACCACTTTAAATGTTCTAGATATAGGCTACACAATGTTTTATTTGCAACATTTTTAAGCTAAAACTATGCAAAATTTTGTATATTATCGCAGTTATTTAATTAATTGTTGTACTATTTAAAGTTTGCTGATAAATTAAGGGCTTGATTAATGGCAGGTTTCACTGTGAAAATGTACCTACAGTCGAGGTCAGTCTGTATTCATTTATTCTCACCCAAGCATATTTTAAATTCAATATCAATTCAACAGAAAATGTCTATAATATTACAGCAAGCTACTGTATGTCCATTTATAAAGAGTAAAGGTCTGCCAGACTAATTAGGATTTTAATTTAATATTAGGATTGAACTAATTAATTTTAAAATGTGTTACATTTATTTTATTTATTTACTCATATCATCCATTAATACTTGACTTGTCAGTAATGATCTTTTTTTTCTGGAAGGCTAATATATAAACCAATAAAAGACTGCATTTGAGTTTATATAATTATAAATATTTACAAGTTAAACTGATTAAATCAACATCACAAATTTTAAAAAGTTTTTCTTCTTTTGACTGCCACTGGAAAAGAAATGCATCGAATTAGCAGTAAAAATGTTTTGAGGTTTCCAGAGAAATGCTTCCATTAACATTTTTGTAAATTTTTGAACAGCATGCCTATGTATCCTTACAACAAAGCCACTTACCAATTTTGGTTAACAAAAGCGCATGCTTGCACGTGTTGACGGTCACTTCAAAATGTTTATGAACAATGGCAAACAGCGCAAGAGGTTTTTATTCTTTCAACACAATTAATTATTATTCTTTTTAATTTAGCAATACCACTCATAAACAAGCCTCTTCATCATGCCATCACTAAATCAGGGAAATAATTGGCTGGCTGCTTAAAAGATGTAATTATTGCAGTTACTTAGCAACTGAGAAATGAATCGATATGTCTTACAAGGACAAAAGGCCCTGTAGTGCAACCTTAAACACTTCTTGAATAACCAGGCAACAAAAGCAATGTCTGAACACATTTCATTTGACTTTGAAGTGGTGCTGGGAATTCAGTCCTTGTTGGATGCAGACATACTACAGTACATAACAAAGATTGTGTAACAACTCACTTTTGGAATTTACATGTATTTTTCATTTATTTGATGAATACCAATAGATAATTTATAATGCTGCATGAATAAATGATGCAAACATGAGACTACAAATCCTCGCTCCATTTCGGAGGAAGACACTACATCAGACAGCATCTGCTGTGCATTTTAGCGGGTACACCTAATACTACCCTCCCAGTCATTGAAACCAGTCAGCAAAGAAAATAAGCACAGTGCATTCCTAGTAAGAGCCCTCTTCCAGAGCGTGGCCTGGTTAACCACAGCCCTGGCACTGAAAAAGCAGAGGAGCTTCCTCCTGCCGCTGAGAGCCAATATAGAGCGCTACGGCACGCCTGCTGCCAGATGTTGGGGGAAGGGGGAGCTTTCTTTTTTTATCAGTGGCGCCGGCACAATGTGCCACTGTAGCGGAAAGACACAAATCATTAATCCCTGGCCCCTGGGAGCCACTGATGGTGTTCTGCGCTGTGACGGAGAAGCGGTGCCAGTTCTTCTCCACCTCCCTGTTCCCTGCAGACCTCACCTCACTACATCCCCCACCCCCAGTCCCACGGCTGATGAAGTTGTCTCGACTGCAATGGCCATTTCGCTGGCAATTATTGACTGCATTAGGATAGCCAGGCAAAGGGATGTGCTGCAACACTGAGCACGAGAGTTGCTGGATCGATAAAACCCATGCGGCGACGGCCGAGCGACTGCACATGAGGTTAGAAGAAAAGGTCTTAACACGATTACGGTAACTTGCAGGGTGGGGCGCGACAGATAGCTAAGCAGCTTTACAGAGCAGAAGTGCTTCAATTTTTTTGTTTATTGACTTTTACTGCATTATGTACATAGAGAAGTCTTTACACAACTGGACTAACCTAACACACTTAACATTTATTTCACAGCACCAATGAGAAGAGGTACCATATACGGGCCCTATAATATATATTTCTATATATATTTTGTGGGGAAATCTGGAGAAATCGACTTTAACAGTTCACATTATCTAATCTACTAACTTATCTTACTAATCAATATACTAACAGTAAGTAACTTTTCAACTACTTGTAACCTAGCAGTCATTATAGTATTCACAGACTGTCTGCTTAATATCTTCTAACATTTTGATGGGCCCACAACATACTACATACTGACTATCAGAAACTTTGCAAGTATACTGTATGTCAACTTATACTACTAACCCTAAACCTACCCTAACTGTCTAATCTGAGAGTTAGTAGACATGTAGTTGAGAATTAATGAGAATTAGCTTACATGTAGTTGACATGTTACAAAGTTACTTATACTTAGAAGAATGTCTAAATAGACTATCAAAATAATAGGCCTCACAACAGGATTAAATTTAAGTGAGGGTTAGATGGATAAAAAAAAAAAAAAAACTATAAATAGAGAAAATGCGCATGGGAAATTGAGAAATAAATTCACCAGACATATTAATTGGTTGTGCATGGAGCAATAGGGCCAGAATAGACAATGATGTTTCTCTAACAAAACTTTGCACTTGGCAAGAAAACTACAAAAATAATCTCTTCATCATCCGCAGGGCTCTTCGGGATCCGGATAGTCTGAGAAGCCTTAATAACAGCACTCAAGACACTAGTCCTATCAGTTTATTATCTTATTAGCTGCTTTAAAAAGACACACAAAGGTGATTTTGTTGCAAAGCTTCGTACAGTTTTAAAATATGCCACTTTTATAGTTTCCTCCTGCCAAAAATTCATTGTGTAAATTGATGAAAACTTAAGGCAATTCTTTTAGTTCACTCAAAAAAAATAAAATAAAATATGACATTGTCGAGAGGCCTACATGAGAATCCTGACAGTGGGAGGGAAGTACAGAAGCCTCACTCTTCACACAAATCGAACACAGTGCACGGGTCACACGGTGGGAGAGATAAAAAGAGATATAGCATCAAACAGACTTCATTTAACATTGTGTTGGATTATACATGAAATACATTAACATTTTGCGCCAACATTTCCTTTCCTTTCACCCCTTGATCAGGTCAGGCTTTTCCTCTGAATGTGGTGAAGGTCAAAGGTTTCACACTGAGCCAAACCGAGGGAAGAAAGGAGGCAGAAGGAGGGCGGTGGAGGAGGAAGAGAGCATCTGTTTGTGATTATGGTGCAAATTCAAACCTGCTGATGAGTGTGAGGCGTGCCGTGCATCTCCTGGAGATATCCCAGATGGCCTGTGCCACCCTCTTCTATCTCCAGCCTGCTGGCACTGCCAGCTCACAGGGCACAGACTGCAGCTTTGGCACGCCGCTGATGCCCGGGACAAAAGAGGAACTTTCTAGAGGTCAATGTCAACGTGCTGAAGTCAGAGATGCTTGTTCACTGAGCTTATTCCTCACTAATTTTGTACCTGGACACTCAGCAAATATTCAGCAAACACAAATTACAGTTTCCACATAGAAACTCTGAAGGACTTTCTAGAATTTTTATGACAAATGTATGCAAGATATGACTTGCAAGAGCGAAGTTACATTTCTATGAAAAGTGTTATATTATGAAACTACAAGAAGGTTGGGATGGAGTTTCAAGTCAACGTTTTTTTGGGGGGGGGCTCTATCCCAGTTTTACTTGCAGAATCGACTATAAGTAACCATTTGCATGATGATTCACCTGAAAAGTGCAAACACTGCATCTCTGAGAGGTTTGTTTAAGAATCCTAGCACAGCACTATTAGCGCCATCAGTTTTATAAGTTTAGTATAGGGCATTTCTGTTTGTTCAAACAATGGAAGACAGGGTGTGTATCCGGAAACCTGTTTAAAGAGAGTCAATATTTTTTTCCAGTGTTTCTCTGTTAAACAAAAAGTATGAAAGACCAGGAGAAGAATTGGAATTAGAAAAGGCATTTATTTATTTATTTTTTGCAAGTCTTTGATTTACTTGACTTGCAAAAAATTGCCATCTCTCCCACATACAGCACGACTCCATGTAAATGTACAGAAAGTCTTTAAGACTTATGCAAGCCTTCATAGACCGATCAACGCCTGATTTAATGCAGTCTCACTTACTGCTTTAATTAATTTTTTAAGGCCCACTCCAAGCCTTCATTATAAAATAAAGTTCTGTAATTTTAAGCGAGAACTTAAGCAAGGTAATATTTTCTGCCTCCTCCTTCCCGTTTCCCTCCATCAGCACTATATTACATCATTAACCTTCTTGCCCCATTTCCAACCGCCAAAGAATGCCACTCTGATACTTGGAATGTCTTCAGAACTAATTCTCAAACTTCAGTTTTACAGTCGCCAACTCAAAGGAGACAGGAATTAATTGATACAGAAATTAAGAGCGCGCAGAGGGTGAAGGATCGATTCAATTGAAATGGGCTGGTTTTCAAATTAAAGCTGGAAAGCACTCATACTCTGACTTTTTTGAGGAACCAGATATAAATAATAAATGGTTACTGTTACATCCTGAGATAGTACTGATGATGCTTCTGGTGGATGGAAAGATCATGAAAACGGCTCTGTTTACTCCCATCACTTTTGACCATGTCACACAGAACACAAAAAGAGAAGGATGAGTAAGAGAGAGAGGGAAGAAATGCAAGATACTTGGCACTATGGTCTAAATGCACCTGTTGAACTGGTACCATCTGCCCATAAAAGTGTTTGCATGCCCCATACTGAGCTTCATCTCCAACCACAGAAAGACTTCAGAGTTTACCCTAGTGCTTTAATACACTGTGAAAAGAGCAGAAGAAAAAAATAGACAGATCAAGAAGATGAAAGAAACCATCAGCTCCTGAGCTAACAGTGATCAAAGGGATGTTAAATTGTGCGGTTCACATTGAAAGACTTGAGTCCATTAACAAGAAAATGTTACGCCTACTATGAAGCAGCGTTCTGAATCACTCATCTGCTCAGAATTGATTCATGGCTATCATCTAAGTTTCAGGAAGAAAACAAAGTTGACTAAAAGATAAATTTAACCTCCGTGAAGACGAACTGTCAAATGTAATTTTTCAGTCTCCTCAGGTATCCAGACCCCACCGAGGCAATTCCAGCAGGGGCCTGGTGTGTGACTTTAATTACATGTACCCTTTCCTCTTTTAATGCCTTTATTTTATTACTTTGATGTGATTTATTTTACAGAGCTTTGACATAATTCAGCTATAAAGCTCTTTCTTATCAGTGAGTCACCCCACATGGCTGCATCTGAATTCAATTATCTCTCATCATCTCATGCTGTGAGCGAGCGCTAACTCTGAGGCTATCACTAACTTTAACCTCTTTTTTCCCTTTGTTTTTGACTTCTTCCAAGTGAAGGTCAATTTAATATTAATCCAGTCAAGCTGGATTGGTGTACAATATGTTAATGAGCAATAACAAAGAACTGGAAGATAACTTTGCAGTGATAAACACAAGGCTTTTCTTTGACACTCATACATCTCAATTTATCCAAATAACACTGGCTTATGTGTCAACAGCACCTTACTCACAAATCTCTGTACTCTCGAGAGCATGCATGGAACACCAACATGGAAGAAAAGAACTGTTGAATAAAGTGGTTTTTTTTCTTTGCGCACAATAATCTCGTAGTTTCATTTAATTTTGTTGAATCATCGATGTCACATGGACTATTTTAACAATGTCCTTACCTTTCTGGGTATGGAAAGCTCTTGGATTTAAATAAAAAAATATCTTAACTTGTGTTCTAAAGGTGAACGAAAATCTTATGAGTTTGGAACGACATGAGGGTGAGTAATTAATGACAGAATTTAAATGTTTGGGTGAACTATCCAAGTAGTAGTTTAACTTTTTTGCTGGAAGTAAACTGACAAGTAGATGTTGAAGGGCAATTCAGTAACTATAATGTCTCTGGTAGAGGGCGGAACTAATGCGGTAACGTCAATCTTATTGGATGGTGCTCACCTATTGTCATCCCTGTTTTCATCAGTGAATCAATTCGAGCGAACGCAGACAACGTAATTAATATTCATGAACCCAGCAGCTCATTAATCCTAGTGCGTTTTATATTGTTAATAGTAGAATTCATAGTATCACACCCTTTAAGCTCTATCATCTTAAAATGCTAAATTGGCACAATATCATATTATATTGCTATAAAAATACTATGGTGAATCTATTCCGAAGATGTCCATAGATAGTTTATATTTACAATAATGTATTCAATTTGATAGATGTCTCTCACATTGTCCCACAGAAACATTCAAATAATGTAGCTTAGTGTACAATATTTAGTTATTTAGTGCCGTTTTCATGAATTTCACATATTGGGGACATCCAGGTTATTTTACACATTTGAATAGCCTAGTTACTTTCCCTGGTAATTAGTTACTTTTATAATGATGTAACTCGGTTACTATTTGTGGGAAGCAACTAGTAACTATAACTAATTACTTTTTTAAAGTAACGTTCCCAACACTAATTATTACTACTTTAACTGTTTTCGATAAATAATATTGGGTGAAGTTTTATATAATTGAGTTGAAAACATGGTTTATAGATGAAAAAACAATACTCATAGAGAAATTTGATAATAATTTAGACTAATACATCAGATTATGGATTTAGCTTTATAGAATTAATGTTTAAGAAGCAAATAAAAACTTAGCATTAAATGAACATAATATATTCTTATTGCAAATAATGCCATAGAAATGCATTTCTAAAAAACAATGAATTATTTTTTTGGCGGGAAAGTGAAGTAAAATATAAACAGTCCCACTACTGCACAAAAGCTAAAGATTAATTCAGAATATCTGGGAATGCTTTTTGGTCTTACTATTTTCATCTAAACATACTGTTTTGACAAAAACAAAGTGTCAACATGCCAGATTTTTTATTCCCCATTACATTATTACAAGATTACATTATGTATGATGTCAAATGAACAGTGCTGTAATGCTGTTACAGCTTGCTGAAGCTGGAACACAGCAGCATATGGTAAAACTACACAACATTAGCCATTTTGGAGCATGTTCCTCCCCTGTGTCTGGATGGCAGAGTGCCTCGGTAAATAAAATATCATCAGAAATGACTTATTGACTCACTTATCGCAGACAATGTTCATTCTGGGCTGCCAGCGAAGCAGGCAGGCTTTGAATGGAAACAGAAGCATATGTACGTGGAAACACTTTCACACACACACACACACACACACACACATATTTGCCAGCACACAATGCGCTTGAGCGAAACATGCCATCGCTGTGTTGCGTAAACATTATTACTGACAGAAATACAATCGTTCTGGTGTTTTTTTTTCCCATCTCGCTCAGTCCAGGATTCATGTGAGCTGTTTGCAAAGGTCACCTGTCTGCAAGTCTCCGCAGCCCAACCTGTTTTCCCAGCATCTTTCTTCCCACCTGGAGCTGCATGCCCCTCTCCACACTTCAGTGCCTAATTATATCCAAGACTTGTAAATGTATTCATATTCATGGAGGCACAGATGCTAAATTAACTGTGGCAGGGACACATCTCACTGTGCCGGCTTCACAATCTGCTTCCTCTAGATATGGAGGGAGGGATGTGGAGGG